>CM056384.1:60759616-60957128 GCA_029718625.1 Synaphobranchus kaupii | reverse complement strand
CACTGCAGGGGCAGCCCAAACAAGGACATACGAGACCAGGGAGCGCTGAGTGTTTACACTAATGCTTGACTGCTTTCCCTTTGCTGCCCGATATTTAAGAACATAAAGAGAAGATGGAGGCTGTCCATTCACTTGAGAGGCCGGCTGCCAGCGGCCCTCACTGTCTCTCACTTAATACACCCGAGCTCTGTTACAGCGCTTTGTTCTACGTGTACGAATCCCGATCATATCTGCTAGCATTATTACTCGGGTAACCCTCAGACAACCTCTTGCCATCAGTCTAAATCCCATTGAAACAATTAGCGAAGCTTTCTCAGATACCACAGATAGAAGCGCAGAGCCCAGCAGAACAAACACGGATAAACCTTTAAAGCCTGCAGTGTGTCAGTGTTCTAAATATTGATTAGCGCATCTGCTTTTCATGCGGAACCAATCGCATTTACCGTTTTCAATATGCACGATAAACTATTTAATAAAGTATTTTATAATGGCATGCTGGGAGCAAAAAATGTAGAAATATTAACCACACACACACACGCACATGCACACGCACAAGCATGCATGTGAAAACTGTGTGAAGTACCCTGAGTGAGTGCATCTGCCAAGTGCATACAGAAAATAATGACAGTGGATGTTCCTTTCGCCCCATGAACTCAAGGAGGACAGACCGCCACCTGTCTGAAGGGACTGTGAGAGCTGCAAGTGTATTTTTTGTCCATCCTAACTCTGGGATGACTTATTGTAAATCCATCTCTTTATTTTTCAGTTTTATTACAGCAAGTGTAGTTTACTTTTTGTGTATGTACTTTGAAGTATATGGCAGCACCTGCACAGCTACCAGGTATTGCACAGCACTGAGATTGCCTCATGAAATTATATAATATAAAACAAGCTATATTATAGTGTTATTATAATTACAAATCTTTTGGTGGACACTACATGGACGTCAGCAACCCAGCGGTGTAACAGGATGCTTTCTTGTGTTTGTGAATTTGATGGGTAATACCCTCTCCGATGAGCTAATACCCAGCTAATTGAATGGGCTGTGACTTGAGACCAACGGTGCGTTTAACAGTTGTTGTTTATCTCTCCCATGAGAGCAATCCTCACAGAAAGCGATCGCAATGTATGCCCTATTTATTATTAGGAGAAGAAATTGTCTGCGAGTTGCAGAGGGGCCTCAATCCGGATGTGTTCAAAAGGAGAGATCGAGGGATGGGCCTTTATAATAGAGGAAATCCCTTATGATGTGAATATTCCTTCATTACTGCATCCGTAGGGTGGGTTCTCACCAAATCCGGCAAGGTGCATCAGATCGATGCATTCTATTCATTGTCTATGGAGAGGATGCGATTGCGATCGCGTGGTGCATGATGGATGTGGCGCGGCGACTGTGTGGTAGGCCTACGTTCGCCGGTTCTGAATTTGAATAGGATAGTTTACAAAACTACTTTATGCAAATGAATGTGTCCGCCACTGTTTGCGAAACTCGATCAAACTGTCAAAGTAGGCGGGTTCTCACCAAATTCAACGCATGGGGACGTGCTGGACCCCCAAACTGTGCGTTTGATGGCGGTGCTTTAGACCTTTTAGGTTCAGTAGCCTACCAGGGTACATTAATTGGCACCGGATTGGTTCGACGTATTTCGCCTCAATATGGCGGCCTGTTAATAATTTTTCTTTTATTCCACCCTAAACAGTCTCACTAAAATACATTTCAGAAAGTCTATGCAGTTGCTAAATCATGATTTACAATAAGACAGCGACGGAAAGCTCTGCCTCCACCAATGTGATACCATAAAGATTAGCCTAGCCTCTTTGGTGATATCCATCGGGTGATAGCGCACACCGTTTGTCCCTCCTGCCTTATATTCCGCCGCAGGTAAATTAATGAAACGCCGAGCGCTATCCTCCTTTTCTCATCCATGATTTTGCAGTAGGCTTCCAATCGCCTTTCTGAAATAATAAAACCCCATCCCGCCAAATCACCACAGCAACATGTACAGTTGAAGTCGGATACACTTAGGTTGAAGTCATTAAAACTAATTTTTAACCACTCCACAGATTTCATGTTAGAAAACTATAGTGTTGGGCAAGTCAGTTAGGACATCTACTTGTGCATGACACAAGTCATTTTTCCAACAATTGTTTAGAGAGATTATTTCACTTTTAATTCACTATATCACAATTCCAGTGGTTCAGAAGTTTACATACACTAAGTTGACTGTGCCTTTAAACAGCTTGGAAAATTCCAGAAAATTATGTCATGGCTTTAGAAACTTCTGATAGGCTAATTGACATTATTTGAGTCAATTGAAAGTTGTACCTGTGGATTTATTTTAAGGCCTAACTTCAAACTCAGTGCCTCTTTGCTTGACATCATGGGAAAATCTAAAGGAAATCAGCCAAGACCTCAGAAAGAAAATTGTGGACCTCCACAAGTCTGGTTCATCCTTGGGAGCAATTTCCAAACGCCTGAAGGTACCACGTTCATCTGTACAAACAAATTACAATATGTACGCAAGTATAAACACCATGGGACCACACAGCCGTCATACCGCTCAGGAAGGAGATGCGTTCTGTCTCCTAGAGATGAACGTGCTTTGGTGCGCAAAGGTGCAAATCCATCCCAGAACAACAGCAAAGGACCTTGTGAAGATGCTGGAGGGAGACAGGTACAAAAGTATCTATATCCACAGTAAAACGAGTCCTATATCGACATAACCTGAAAGGCTGCTCAGCAAGGAAGAAGCCACTACTCCAAAACCGCCATAAAAAAGCCAGTCTACAGTTTGCAACTGCACATGGGGACAAAGATCTTACTTTTGGAGAAATGTCTCTGGTCTGATGGAAACAAATATTGAACTGTTTTGGCCATAATAACCATTGTTATGTTTGGAGGAAAAAGGGGTGAGGCTTGCAAGCCGAAGAACACCATCCCAACCGTGAAGCACGGGGGTGGCAGCATCATGTTGTGGGGGGTGCTTTGCTGCAGGAGGGACAGATGCACTTCATAAAATAGATGGCATCATGAGGAAGGAAAAATGATGTGGATCTATTGAAGCAACATCTCAAGACATCAGCCAGGAAGTTAAAGCCTTGGTCGCAAATGGCTCTTCCAAATGGACAATGACCCAAAGCATCACTTCAAAGTTGTGGCAAAATGGCTTAAGGACAACAAAGTCAAGGTATTGGAGTGGCCATCACAAATTCCTGACCTCCATCCAATTGAAGATTTGTGGGCAGAACTGAAAAAGCGTGTGCAAGCAAGGAGGCCAACAAACCTGACTCAGTTACACCAGTTCTGTCAGGAGGAATGGGCCAAAATTCCAGCAACTTATTGTGAGAAGCTTGTGGAAGGCTATCCGAAACGTTTGACCCAAGTTAAACAATTTAAAGGCAATGCTACCAAATACTAACAGAGTGTATGTAAACTTCTGACCCACTGGGAATGTGATGAAAGAAATAAAAGCTGAAATAAATAATTCTCTCTACTATTATTCTGACATTTCACATTCTTAAAATAAAGTTGTGATCCTAACTGACCTAAGACAGGGAATGTTTACTAGGATTAAATGTAAGGAATTGTGAAAAACCGAGTTTAAATGGATTTGGCTAAGGTGTATGTAAACTTTCGACTTCAACTGTACATGGTGTTTGCTGTCTGGTTCTGTCTGTAGACTAGATTAGTGCCTGCAGTCGTCACCTGTTCCGCATTCACGCACGGTATAACGTTGTTTTTACCGTCAAAATGTGAACGCCGCATTAGGTTTCAAGGGGAAATTAAAGAATGTATCAGCATCACCGAAGATCTGACATGGACAACACACACAGACACTGGCGAGAAAGGCGAGGCAGCGCCTTTACCACCTCAGGCAGCTGAGGAAATTCAAAGTCTCCCGGAGGATCCTTCAGTCCTTCTACTCTGGAGCTGTGGAGAGCATCCTGACAGGAAGCATCACTGCCTGGTTTGGCAGCAGCTCCGCTCAGGACAGGAAGGCTCTGCAGAGAGTAGTGCGTTCGGCCGAGCGCACTATTGGAGTTACACTCCCCACCCTGCAGGACTTGTACATCAGGAGGTGCAGAACCAGAGCCTGCAGGATCATGAAGGATCCTCACCACCCCAACAACGGGCTGTTTCAGCTGCTGCGGTCAGGCAAGCGCCTCCGTAGTCACGCTGCAAAAACAGAGAGACTGAGACGGAGTTTCTTTCCTCAGGCCATCAGGACTGTGAACTCCGACCTCACCAGGGCCCCCACCAAGACACACACACTGCCCCTCTTATGCACACACACACACTTAGGTAAAGACTACACATAATTTATAATTTATATTACACATACAATTTTCTCTTTTTTTACTATATTTTTTTATAAAGTGCTCTTATTGTAAATATTGTGTTGTTTTTTTATATAGAGCTCTTAATAACTGACATTGTAAATAGTGTGTTGGTTTATTGTAAATAGTGTGAATCTGTTATTTTGCACATTTCTGCTGAGCATTGTCACTTTGCATTTCACTACACACCTCGTGTGTGTATGTGACAAATACAATTCTTGAATCTTGAATCTTGAATCTTGAATGTTTGGTGTCCGTTATCTGGGGCTGAGAGAGTTTCAATTGAGCCACATGAAGAATAGAATAGAATAACTTTTATTTTTTTGTAAGGGAACTTCAGTTGTAGCCCCAGCAACAACAAAAAAGACAGACAGTGGGGCAGACCAACAACATACAACCAACCATATCAAATAAAGACATTCAATAGAATCATTGAATTAATCAAACTAATTAAGTGAATTAAGTGAAGGTATGAGTCGAGTGGAATACAGCCAAACGTCATGATTAAAAATTGAACATCAAAAGCAATAACGGCTCCCCATCCGCCCCCGCTGTCCCGAGGTGTCCAGTGTCATCAGGCAGTCCAACAGCTGTACAAAGCTGTCAACATATAACGTTACACAAACTCTGCCTCCGCGACTTTCCTCCATACATGCAGTCTCTGTCCAGTCGAAACCGAAATGCCTCAGCCTCCCCAGTCGTCACCTCCCCACTCCTCCCCCGCATTCTCTTCTCCTTCCCTGGTGGCTTTTTGAGGATTGCCTGCAGTCCTGGATCAGTCTTGATATCTTAAACTCCGGTGAAGAGTGATGGTAACTTTGTAGCTGGAGATCTAATTCCTGACTATATGTTGCGAATGAGTCTCCATGGGGACGAGTATAAACAAAATTGTTCCAACTGGATAATTTGGCAATATTATTGGGGTGCACAGATACCGATCCTGGTATCAGTATCGGGTCCGATACTGTGCTCATGTACTCGTACTCACACTTGTAAAAATGCTCTGATACACAACCCGATACCAACAGAGAATCTTACAGGTCTACAGCCAACAGTGTGCAAAGTGAAAGAGACTCTAAATTACCATTTCATGTTGGGGAAACCTGAGTCAATTGTGCCCCAATTAGTCTTTTACACGATTTCTAAGAGACTGCTTGCTCAAGAACGACAACATTTTCAAATGAATAACTTCATACTCTCTATTAACATTTGCTCATGTTCATTTACTTGAATCACTAACATGAAAGGCACATTTTGAATTTAAATAAAATGAGTTCAAAGGAACAAATGACCCCATCACCGGGGTCGGCTGTTCCCTTAAAACCGGGGTCAGTTGTGCCCCTGATCTATAAACAAAACATCACAGGGTTCATTCCAATGAAAACACCAGGGATTGACATTTTCCTTGAAGCTCGCAACCTCCAGTGGTCACCGGAGGTATTGCAGCCTCTGGTGCCAAGCAAATTTCCCCATTGAAGTCCATTAAAAAAAATTACCCAGGCCAAATGATACTATTTTCTGCTGTTAACATCACTGTTTCAGGCTCTTTCTTATAGTAATTAATGTTTTGAATGTGCATGAACATTGTTTAGTCAGCTTAAAGCTAACGTATATATGTTAACTGACAACGCTCTGAAAACTCCCATTACTTTTCATAGAGTTGGGGTCGTTTGTGCCCAGGGCACAAATGACCCCGTCTTCCCAGTTAAGCTCTTTATGCATCAATTAAAAAATAAACAGTGTTTTCAAAATCGGCACTCATTATTGTGGTAACTGAAAATTATTTAAAAAATATGAAAAGTACTCATATCAGTACTCAGTATTGACTAGTACCCAAAAGTGAGTACTCGTACTCGGTTTGAAAAAAATGGTATTGTCCGAACCTTTTGTCGTTTTGCCATTTGTTATGACCCCGGCTCGAACACGTTTTAAACTGTTAACACCCACAAAAAATCATCCGAGGTGATCAACTAACAAGGTGTAAATAGGGCTGCGTAGGCTAAAATGGAAAGATACGTTAAGTTCTCATTTTTGTGGGTTAGCCTGAATGAATATGCAAAAATGGGCGTTCCTACGTTATTTTGCAAAATAGTAGTAGGCAAATAGATTACATTAGCAGGTGCAACATGATTTACTAAGCCCAAAAGCAAGTTTTGGAAAGGTATTTGTGGGTGCATTTTTGTACAAATGGAAAGCAGGTATTAAAAGACACACAATTGATAAGATGACGGCGGCCATTGTAGCAAGACATGTATGTGCGTGTTTAGCTGATGCTCAAAACACACAAGAAGAAAATTTGTGGATACATACATCATGAACAGTAAGAATAAATGTATTTTTAATCATGAAGCAAATCGTGTTACAGAATACAAGAGTAACTAATATTTGAATCAAATAAGCAATACAACGTCTATTATAACAGAGCAAATAAAAATGTTATCAAATTAATACCCTAGATGGAAATGTGATTTTATGTGACACTCGCGGTGCGGGTAGTGCTAGTAGTTAGTATAGTTATGATCGTTTCAGTGCTGACAAACATCTGTAACTCCCAGTAGAAAGTAAGAGACATCCGGTGAAACAGTTTGTCTTAAACCGCCAGCTTGTTCAGTGAAACAGTAATCTAAAATAGCATGATTTATATACATTACATGGCCAAAAGTATATGGACACCTGCTCATCCAACATCTCATTCCAAAATAACGGGCATTAATATGGAGTTGGTCGCCATTTGCTGCTATAACAGCCTCCACTCTCCTGGGAAGGCTTTCCACTAGATGTTGGAACATTGCTGTGTGGACTTGTTTCCATTCAGTCAGAAGAGCATTAGTGAGGTCGGGCACTGATGTGGGGCTATTAGGTCTGGATCACAGTCCGATTCCAATTGATCCCAATGATGTTTGATGGGGTTGAGGTCAAGGCTCTGTGTAGGCCAGTCAAGCTCTTCCATACAAATCTCAACAAACCATTCTGTATATACATCGTGTCCCTTTGTGGTCACCAATTATGTGGCAAACCACAGCTGATCAGGAAGGAGCCGGAGGGCCAGCACCAACCACATAAAAGTTTTTATTACAATGAAAAAATGACTTCAATATACACCAAAATATGAATAATTGTGCAGTTTGGAGCGGCGTTTTCAATGCTCAACTCAAACAAATAAAACCTGCAGGGCTAGGCAACCATTACATCAAGTAAAATAACTTGAAATGATTAGCTGAGCCTGGTGTGGCTAGTCACCCAAGCGCAGGTGACCCAGAAAATGTGTATCTAGAACACCTTGACAACAGCTTTACTAATAACCTCAGAGTCCGACAACTAAAGCACAGAACAACTCAAATTTCAAAGCCTTATCAGACCCGTTGAGTTTAAAGTAGACTGCAGACAAGAGGAGCAGTAAGCGCTTGTTGGATCTGAAAAGAGCAACAGGGACATGCCATTTCCTGCCTCTTTTAATACCAACAGGAAGGGTGTCGTCACACCCTCATTGGCTAAGGCAATGCACCACAGCTGCTCTTCATTATCGATCAACTGCCTGCTAGACTCCCAGGCACTGATCAACAGCTGATCCCCATAACCCAATAATCAACTGCTGAGTCAAGGAATCTCTAATTAAGGATTTCGACATCGAGATCTCGAAATCGAGAAGGGAAATCTCGAACTAAGCGGAAACGAAAGCCTATACTGAAAAAACTATCAAGCAAGCACCACTGGATGACTGCTGCAATTTAATATGTAACTATATACCTAGAGCAAACCACAGGGATTCACAAGCTGCTGCCAACTGTGACATTTGCTAGTTAGGCGAAATTAAATGATGTCTTGTTGTACAATTTCCTTAGATGCAGTTACACTGAGTACTTTCTGAGTAAAATTTTCATGTAGCTACCCTGTCATACGAGTTCATTGATTGAAGATTACAGTGATTGAAACTGTAATAAACTGATTTTGCGAGGAGCTTATACAGTAACTTAGTTATCCTTCAGTTGCCATAGGAAAGGTACTTAGCCTACTACTACTACTAGTTATTGTGAGTTCATGATGCTTGATCACCAAAAAGAGGTATTCAGTCCAGTGGATCGGTATAACCTCGGATCGCATAACATTCGCAGAGCTGTAGGTATACCTTCTGGTGGTGCTGATGTTTTATTTTTGGAAAAATTGTGGTAGAATGCAAAATATAGCCTTGTATAGAAAAGTATACAAAAGACATATTGTGAATGATATCTCAAACAGTACACGGCCCTCAAAATTTCTATTTATAAACTGTATTTCAGCGACCTTTTGACAAAAAACATTGGGCTGAATTGATTGGATTGACAGACACTAAGGAGAAGAGAATCATGCTTGTGTTCAAACTACTTTCTGTGGCGTCGGAATTACATTTTCTTCAACCTTTTTGTGATGGTCTTTGTAGGCTATCCATCAGCTAGTCATCATCACATGTTCAATAAGACCAAACAAAGTCAAGTGTTGACTCTCTGATGAGTAAAACAACATGACAATAACATTATCAAATCGTGTCAAGTAAAATCACACATTGTTTCGTATTATTATATGTATTATGGGAATATCTGGATTTAAAATGACAGAGGAAAAAAAAGAATCTGCGATCAAATGGCCAATCACAAAAGTCAAGGCCAGTATTGAAAGTGACCAATCAAAGGAGTGGAGACAGGAGTCACTCTATCCCATCCCTGCCCCCAAAGTCTCAATAGTCTACTTGGCTGCGTCACAATATTCTTCACTCCCCACCTCCCTTCCTCCACTCCCCGACTACCACTCCTTTCCTACCCGGAAGTATGCAAAACTGTCTGAATGTTTTGAGTACAAGTGTTTGCATGTACAGTATACAATGTACCTGACATTGCGGTTTGCGTCGAGACATGAATTAAGATGTAACCATTTATACGTAATTAAGATGTAATCAGCAACATTCGTTTGAAACACAAAAATCAGTTTCCGGGGCAAGGAGGAAAGGAGGTGGTAGTGTAGGAAGGGAGTAGAGGAGGTGGTAGTGGAGGAAGGGAGGGTGCATTTTTCGACTATTGGGACGCACCCCATGACTCGCGAGCAGGAGAAAACCAAGTTTGCGTGCGTCATAGCTCTGTTCTCGCGGGACTTTACAGCTCCGTGCGCATGGATACTGGTCTCTGCACTCATTTCACAGGTATTTATGGAACTAAATAAATGGCATATCCCTTCATTAGTCAACCTTGTTATGAGTAGGGCCAACACAGACAATACTTCACGTCTCTTCAAATGAACTGTTAGTGTGAGGACACGCATTTGAATTAGGACTGACATCTAACTTTCTTGCAGCACGTTGTATGGCGGTCACACCGACACACTTCTCGGACTGAATTTCAGACTGACAGAAGGGACAGAAAGATTGACATCCTAATGGAAAGTGATTTCTGATCTTTCCTGCCACTGCACTCCTCTGGATAAGAGTGCCATTACTCAGTATATTCCTTTCATGCCAATCCCTCAGGCTCAGGTATCCTCTGTGCCTCCAGGCACCCTGCAGATTAGATCTGCCACTATAGCTCAGCTCCTGGTCCACTCAGATGGCCCTACACTTCAAACATTTGTCAATAAATAATGTACACTCATTTTAATGTTTTGCCTTATTTCAGAAGGGTAGACATTCTCTCTCTTTTAAATATCCTGGGAATATGTAGATATTCGGTCTGGTAAACATTCTCTTATTCTCTCTTCACTTGCTTCCTTTGAAGGAGAAGTGAAGGTTCTTTGTACACTACTGATCAGTACACAACAGACACTGATCGGTGTCAGGCCCTGGTTGTGACAACTGCTAATTTGACTGTTATAGATATAATTATAAACGTATAAGCTTCAATAAATAGTTTGTACGATATAAACAAATTTAGACAAATGCAAGTTAAAAAAGGACATCAGACATTTAGTAGATGATAAATTAAAATCTCAAAATCATGATTAGCTTCACAGTGTATTTCCAATATTTGCTGCCATATTAAATACCACTTGTTAAACACTGTGTGTTAACATTGTCCTTAATTCAGTTTATAGTAAAAAAAAAAAAAAAAAATTCCATCTAATTTCCCTCATACTTTTTCCACTCTTTAGGAGTAATGTCTTTTTTCTACACCTAACATACAGAGATGTGTTGCCCAAAAGAGGCAGGAGTGTGGAAGAGACAAGGTGACCTTCGTTGTATTTACTGTAGCTTTCATCACGCTCTGAATGTCAGGTCATCTCAGGAGCGAGGAGGACTTTTTCCTTTTCAAATTGCCTCTCGGTTGCCCGCTGTGTCACTTTTTGTAAACAGGAGACTGTAACTGATAGCAAATAGTGCCAGTTTGAATGACCACTTTAAGGTCAATGAGCTTTAGGCTGGTTCTGTGTTCACGTTTAAGCTCATTTTGCGTATACCGGAGCTTGTGTCAGTTATTACATCCTCCAGATGCATGCCTTTAAAAAAAAGAAGATATATATTTATATACATATATTGACGGGTTCAGTCTCCCGTTCCTTAATATCTGAAGGCCTAATTGTTCAAATAGACATACTGACAGCCAGGATCCTTCAAAGACAGATCCTCAAACAGCACATACAACGGTGTTCAACACGGTGATTTATACGCTATTTAGAAGAAAAATTATATTTAGAACTTCACTGAGAATTTATTGTAAAATCAAAGTGGCAGCATTATGATTTGTGAATCCATCGGGTTCTGGAAGAATTATAGGTTTGCGAGGACTGCAAATGTGAGTCTTGTATTGATTGATTGGTCCAAGTTGCAATTCTTAAAAAAATTAATCAAAATTGTGAGGATACAATAATAATATATTGTTCCTGTCATAATCTTTCGGGTGTAGTTGTGTGTATTATCCAGTAGATGGCTGTAGTATTTCTATTATATTCAACAAAATATGCACTCTTGTTCAGGTGATGTATGCAGCCTATGCCGTCTATATCTATACAGTGGTAGTAAAATAATGGTACTTTTCCTGCCTCTATTACCTTGAAAATATCTGAAGAATCAAATGGATCATTCACAATATCACCATATAAACAAGCCATTGAAATAATAAAATAGTGCAGACATTGTGTCGTGGGACAGCATGCATGCCTTCATACTTCCCTACTGACGAAGACAAGGATGAATGAATAGGGCCAAGGCAAATACATGACATAGAAATAGCACTATTGTTTTCCCACCTTTGTTTGTGACCTTGGGTGTGTGCTGCTATTGCCTTCTCTTCTCCGCCATTTAAACACAGTATCGAATGAATAAGGGAAAAGGAATTAGGCCACATTAACCCGGCTCTTAAACAGTCGGCCTGCACCTCTCTGTTTAGGGCGTCGTCTCCACTATATGTTCAGCCCAGAATGCCTGTCTGTATTTTTACACTGCTGTCGGTTATTGGTTTTGTACACTGAGGTTTGTTGTCAAAGAACACACTATCATGGACCAGTGCAGGGTGACTTATTCAAATGGTTTTTGCAGTGCATCCTGGGAAGACCTCTCAGTGGGTGTTGGGCTTATAAGTGTGGACAAGCTGAAATGGAAGAGTTGATCTGATACGTGTCTTTCCCTGTGTGATGCAATGTCATATGTACGAACACAGAAAAAAAAAACCTCTTCGTGACAGGTCTGAGTAGGGTCAGGTGAATATGAGAAGTCATGTGACGTGCTAAATCCTTCTGTGATTAGGATCAGCCACATTGTAAACGCGCATCTGTGTCTGGTCGAGCCGTGTTTCACCACTCCCTCCGTAGCCAGCTGAGCCTTTCACGAAACTCCCCTTCATGAATGAAGACACATTTCATTGAGAAATACATATGGTCATTTAAAAGTAATGTATACACATCAAAGTTGTTAAGGCTGTGTAGTAATACCAAGCTGCCTGCATGCTCTGTACGTATGAGGTAATATTCCATAATAGATATCAATTATAATTCTCTAAGCCACAGATCACAAATCAAGAATGCATTTACTTCAATGCACTCACAGTGCATACTGATTGATGTTACGTAAATGCAGCTAAAAAAAATCCTTTCCGTATATAGCAGCTGCGTTGTTTAAAATTCCCATTTACGTCATTGATTTTCTTAAGGGTCGCTCAACAAGGTTAGGGAATTCCTAACATTTACTGGAGGTCTCCCCACACTTACTGAAACACTAACACAAGTGTCCAGATGTCTACTCTGCTGTCTCTTATTCTCCATCTGTGGTAGTGCATACGGAAACGAGACAATGGGTCCAGAATGTTCGTACGTGGGGAAAAACGTGTGTTTTCGTCTTCTCGTTGGCCGTGTTGTCCAGAGAGTCTGCCCGCAAAGAGAGTCCCTGGAAACCGTCGTGCCTGCCAGTGAGTGAGTGAGTGAGAGAGTGGCACGTCTGCTCACGCACGGCTCCATAAAAAAAGCAACCCTGCTCAGTTGTGGTGCACGAGCATTACGCGCACTTAGAGAGGCAGATGTTCTCAGAGGATGGATCGTCTGTGCTTGCGTTAGACGCGGGATATCATTACGCTGCATTAGCGGAGGCTAAGTCTCAGTCTCGCCAGCTATTGATAAGGGCTGCCCTGTGTGCGCCGTCAGGCACCAGCAGCACCGATAATCTAATCAGATCTTAACAATCAACTGCACAGAACCTGCACGGTGCCAGGCCAAACTAATGGAACAGAGAGATATGGAGAGCATATTAAACTGTGGAAAAAAAAGCTTTCACATTGAGGAAAAAACTGCTTTCACATTGAGAAAAAACCAGGAGACGATCCTGAGGGACAGGGCAGTTTCTATGGTTACCTCAGATCACGTTGACTGGCTGGGGCAAAAACGAGGAAGTCAGTCTATTGAGCCACTGGCACTGGTTCGCAAACAGCGTATAATGAACTGGCTCCCAGAAAACTTTAATATAGTAAGGGCTACGATCCACATTTTTACCCCCGCATAAAAGTTTTCCTGGCAACGAAGGTCGAGTTAGGCTCCCTAACATATGCAGTGCTGTTATTGAATTGCTGATTAAACTAGGGCAGTGGAAGGAATTCAATCAAGACTTTTAACATGCAGTGAATTGATTAAACGTCATTTTCCCATCCTCGCCTGCACCAGTCCCTCCCTCCTCCCTTCACTCCAAGGAGAATGCAAATATATGACACGGGCTATTTCGCCCGTTGGTTCCAAAAATAGACACATTATACATTATTAGGACGTGCCCTGAAGCACTATACAGATACCCTGTGGAGAACATGGCTTGCATTGTATGTTTGATTTGAATCTTGCTTGTTCAAATGCGCTTATTCATCAGTTCACCGTGAAGGTTATGCCTCGCAAGCAATGAATTAATCCTGCAGCGATTATATTAATAGCACCTCCTACTGTAATTTATGGGGCTGCTTATAAAAACGTTATTGTAATGATTCACTGCTTATTGAATTACCTTAATATCACATATTAATGATACTGAATGTTTCTCATTCACTTGACATTGTAATACTTTGTGTTTGTTTTTATACACTCTGTGATGTGGCAAGTGGTTCATGTCTTCAGATATTTGCCTAGTAAGGGAGAAGTAAGGGATTTTGAACTGTATATTAGACAATAACTGAAGCATACCTCTAAAGGAAGGGTCCTCGATCTTATCCAGAAAGGGTCGGTGTGGGTGTAGGCTTTTGTTCCAACCAAGCAGTAACACACCTGATTCTACTAATCAACCACTAGAGTCTTTGCTAAGGACCTTGATTAGTAGAATTAGGTGTGCTGCCACTTGGCTGAAACAAAAGCCTGCACCCACACCGGCCCTTTCTGGATAAGATTGAGGACCCCTGCTCTAAAGATGCAGTGTAACTTAATCTGGGCATTTCTTAAAACACGTCCACATGCCTGAGAATCCGACGTCTTTAACTCATTGGCTAATTAATTAACGTGAAAACAAATGAATCTAGATTGAGTTTAAAGTGTTATCAGGAAACGGCTGAAGTGCTTACATGTGTTTACGACCAAGCTGGATGCTTCGCTTAGGAGCCGGTCTTGGGGAGCTGCCAACAACAGGGCCTGGCTCCATATACGCGCCCTTTGCCACAGATTAAAGAAAACCGGGGAATGCTTTTGTCTGGCATACCTGGGAAAGCCATATCCTGACGTGATGAGTTGTGCTGTCACAGCTGGTTTAAGTCGGATGGTGATTGTGACAGTAGACAAAGCCGGCGGTTGGCGAAGGCTCGGCGCCCTATCTGCGGGTGACACGGCGGCCTATCGCCCGTGGCATATGCCCGCGCACGTCGTGTTCCCACACGCTGTGTCCCGGGCACCCTAAAGATAGCGACACTACAGACGGACGCCAACGCCGCTTATCGCCGGCAGATGAATGGAAAATGCGAGGTGCTCGAGGTGGCTTTGTGGCCCCGTCTCGCAACAGTCGCCAGGGCCGCTGACAAATGGTGAGTTTGTAAACCAGGGGGAATCGTCTCGTGCTCCCGGCGTCGTTAAACTCCTGGGACGCGTCCCCTTATCACGGGCAGGACAGTCGGGCCGGCCTGTTGTTCTCCGCCGCAATAAAAGTCTGAGAGAGACGGCGCGTTCGCCACGCCGCTGTGATTCATGCTCACTGCCGCTGAGCCCTTTGTGATTGGAAACAACGGACTGAAAGTCTGTCGCTTATGGAGAGCGTGCTGTGGAAAACCGGGGCGCAATGCAGTGCTATGTAGGGATGGGACGTTCAACCACGAGGTTGTGAGGTCAAATCCCGGGACAGACCTTGCTCTTGTACCCTTCGGTAACATTTGCTTCTGTGAATCCTGAGCTGTAAGAGTGCAGGTCATGCTGAGAGTGAATCCTGAGTTGTAAGAGTGCAGGTCATGCTGAGAGTGAATCCTGAGTTGTAAGAGTGCAGGTCATGCTGAGAGTGAATCCTGAGTTGTAAGAGTGCAGGTCATGCTGAGAGTGAATCCTGAGCTGTAAGAGTGGAGGTCATGCTGAGAGTGAATCCTGAGCTCTAAGAGTGCAGGTCATGCTGAGAGTGAATCCTGAGTTGTAAGAGTGCAGGTCATGCTGAGAGTGAATCCTGAGCTGTAAGAGTGGAGGTCATGCTGAGAGTGAATCCTGAGCTGTAAGAGTGCAGGTCATGCTGAGAGTGAATCCTGAGCTGTAAGAGTGCAGGTCATGCTGAGAGTGAATCCTGAGCTGTAAGAGTGCAGGTCATGCTGAGAGTGAATCCTGAGCTCTAAGAGTGCAGGTCATGCTGAGAGTGAATCCTGAGTTGTAAGAGTGCAGGTCATGCTGAGAGTGAATCCTGAGTTGTAAGAGTGCAGGTCATGCTGAGAGTGAATCCTGAGCTGTAAGAGTGGAGGACATGCTGAGAGTGAATCCTGAGCTGTAAGAGTGGAGGACATGCTGAGAGTGAATCCTGAGCTGTAAGAGTGGAGGACATGTTGAGAGTGAATCCTGAGTTGTAAGAGTGCAGGTCATGCTGAGAGTGAATCCTGAGTTGTAAGAGTGCAGGTCATGCTGAGAGTGAATCCTGAGCTGTAAGAGTGGAGGACATGCTGAGAGTGAATCCTGAGCTGTAAGAGTGGAGGACATGTTGAGAGTGAATCCTGAGTTGTAAGAGTGCAGGTCATGCTGAGAGTGAATCCTGAGCTGTAAGAGTGGAGGACATGTTGAGAGTGAATCCTGAGCTGTAAGAGTGGAGGACATGTTGAGAGTGAATCCTGAGCTGTAAGAGTGGAGGACATGTTGAGAGTGAATCCTGAGCTGTAAGAGTGCAGGTCATGCTGAGAGTGAATCCTGAGCTGTAAGAGTGCAGGTCATGCTGAGAGTGAATCCTGAGCTGTAAGAGTGGAGGTCATGCTGAGAGTGAATCCTGAGTTGTAAGAGTGGAGGTCATGCTGAGAGTGAATCCTGAGTTGTAAGAGTGGAGGACATGCTGAGAGTGAATCCTGAGCTGTAAGAGTGGAGGTCATGCTGAGAGTGAATCCTGAGTTGTAAGAGTGGAGGACATGCTGAGAAACGTAGGCACAGCATTGACAAAGACCTTAGCTAAGCAGACGAATGGGAATCATAAGAATTGGTATGAACTCGGGCGTGGCTTGGTATTGTTTTCCCTGTGGTTTGGGCAGATGGTTTGGTGTGCTCGCTAATCTGGGGGCAAGCACAGTGCTTTTACTTTGCGGGATGGGAGATGCCGGGGCGGTAATGGTCTGGACTAAGCTCCTCGCTCCGTTCCCCTTCGCATCACAGACTTAATCACGCTGTCCCATATGGGGAGAACGAGACCCCCCCCCCCTTATACAAATTAAGTCTTGTGGTATCACCTTTTTTGTCTAATAGGGAAGACCTGTATTACTATGAAAGTTAATGTAAATATGTTAACATATACACTTAATTATATTATGATAATATCACTGCTAGGCATTTTTTCTAAATCCAAGAGATGGACTTTAAAGCACAAAAAAGTAATTTATTTTTGTATAAATCAAATCAATATACTGGGTTAAGACATTTCTGTCCGACTGAACATTGCTTCAGTAAAAACCTTTACGATGGATACATTCCAGAAGATTAGTTCTACCCTCCTGGACTTACACGGCTGCCACTTTTCTCAGATGAATGGAAATTATATAATCTTTCTGTGCTGCAACCATCTCTTGTCAAGCTGTCAGTGATCACTGTTCTTCAATGAAAGCGGTTCAGTGGAGGTGAAGTGATTATTTGGCTAAATCTACTGAATGGATAAGTTCAACTCTCCCTGGTATTGAAATGTATAGTTTGATTGAGGCTACCCATTGATATAGGCATTGCTTGGCATTTATACAGTAATTGCATGAGCATACGGAAATATTGCGCACGCACACATGTATGCGTGTGCATAAAAACACAGAGACAACACGCATGCACACGCATACAGTAAGACACAAACACACCCTAGACGCAGCATCCATCCCATGACACTGGGATATTCTTGAGTATTATAAGAGTTCAAGAGTTCATGCCTCTCACTATCTATTCATAAGAGGAACCCTGTCAATCTGTGAGGCACAAACTGAAATACAATGTGCAGGCCACACAGGGACACAATGCAGTCTTCCCACCATGACAGGATTCAGTGTCTAAACACTACACTCATTCTTTATTATATGAGATATTTGTGTGTGTGTGTGTGTGTGTGTGTGTCTGGGTGTGCTTGTGCGTGTGAGGGAACACAGTAGCAATATCATTTGTACACGTTTGGCTTTGGCAAAAAAACATAAACGATGAACAAAAATAACCAGTTTGCATTTCTGGCAGCAGTCTCAGGATAACAGATATTAAAACAGACAGTTCAGTGATCAGTGTATTAATTCTATAATTGCCTATAGAGTAGAATTCTCTTCTCTTAAATCACTGGCTCTCAAACTGTGATATGAGAGCAGCGGTCCTGGTGTCTATAGATATTCTGCATATCCACTTCATAATTATTGGCTCCCAAAGCAATCTCAGAACATTTTTGTAAATGCTCCTAACTTGTAAATCGTGATGTCACTAGAACATTATTTTCAGGTCACATGGATTATAGCTTGTATATTCTTAAGAGTGTTAAGATTTGCATGCTAAGTTTTACTTGAAATGTGCAGTCATTCATGTAAAAATAACATTCTGGAAATTTTATCAACACATGCACTCCAGTGTATTTTTCTTAATTAAATTATACCCATCAGGGATTATCAGTTACCAGTAAGTGTGTATACAACATATATGGAACATTCTGTTCTTTGTCCTTGACAGAATCTTTTTTGATCAATAAATTCAAAAGAAGACACTTTATGGGAAGGGTTTAGCCATAATTTTATCTAATAAACAAATGAGAATCTTATGAGAATGTTACCCAATATTCTTGGTCCTTATTAATTAGGTCTTTGCTGAAATAGGAACTCTTCAGTTTCTCCTGTCAGACTTTGTATTATTATGAATCCATCGTCTTCAAAACATATAACACCTGAACATAATATTTGGTTCAAATATTTGTTAAGTATGATAAAATGATGTTTAGACATACTGTAAAGCAATAGTTTTATAGACACAGAGCTCATCTGCGTGAGTGAGTGAAACAGGGCATTTTCTTCACTCCATGTTAGCCAAATGTAGCATATTAAACATAAAATAACATGATTCATGGTGTTGTTATACACAGGCATACATGGTAACATAAAAGTGATTGACCCACGGTCTCAGATCCAATCGTGACCAGTGGCAACTGTGGCTGGTAGCTCCACGGGGCGAAGCGCAGTTGACGATGGCATGGCAGTCAGTTACGGGTCCGCGTTTCATCGCTATCTAGCGACCCACGCTTGTCAATCGGGCGCCCGTAGACCGCATTTTAATGCCGCATATGACAGGTCTTCCTCCGACTCCATGCCGTGAGAGCCTAGCTATAGTCTGTGGTCTGAAAATAAGAAGCTGGTGACACCACGTGTTTTGGAGGAGAACCGTGGGCGTCTACACTCTTCCGAATCGGCAGCGCAGTTCGCGAATGAACGCGGCTGACGGGAATCGGACACGTGCAAGCCCACGCTGGGCACTAAATTTCTATTTAAATGAAGTGATTTACATGCAAGACGGCAGGACAAGCTGAGCATGAAGTGCTGATGAGTACGACTGTGAGGAAGGAATGATGACTGAGCTGTTAAATGCATCTACTTTGTGAATCTGCCTCTAATATGTGCCAGCCGCTCAGTAGTGAATGGGAAATAAAGAGGAGAAGTGTAAAATGTCACTGCTTAGGCATGTCTGTCCAATTTACACATAATGTGTCCTCTCCCGCCATCTCACTCTCTCGCATTTAAAGTGATACTGCAGTCAAAAACCGACTTTTCCCATTGAAAACCGATGTTTTGGGTTAGATTATGATCATACACAACTGTTTATGTCCGAAAATCTCATGTTTAGTCAAAATAGTTTTATCTGAGTTTTTGTGTAGGCTTACCAATATGCTAGTTTCCGGGGATTCGTGACGTCACGAGATCCTTAACATAAAAATGGGTGGAGTTGAGGTGATCCTAGGGGTGGTCTCGGCTGGGCACGTGGTATAAAAGCAGAGACCAACGGGTTTTTTTTCCTCTTTGAGACTGAGACCCTTACTGCTAACTAGTTAGTTCGGGTTCAAATGTGAATTGCTTTGTATTACTGCTAACGTTAATATTACGACTTATATCGACACACCCTTTCACTCTTTGACCGTATGAATATTCATAATATGACTAGGTGGCACCATCGTCATATGACCACACCCACTCACGAGTTCCAGTTCAAATTGAAGCGGTAAAAAAGGCCTTAGAAAAGCCTCTGCAGTATCTCTTTAACATTCCGTACACATTCAGGGAGAACTTCTGAAACTGGATGAAATGACAATGTTTTTTAACCCCCCCCGCCCCCCCCCCCCCCCCCATGTGACTTAGCTGTGTGATGTTCCTCAGAAATGCTGTCGTTGTAGTTTTTTTTAATACTTATTTTAAAATATTGTAGGCACATGCTGATGCTGTTGAAATTAAGTTGTTTATTTTTCAGTGTGTACTGTGCACTCCAAGGCTTTGTAGCTTCCTGAGGAGATAATTTGCCTTGTATAGAACATTTAAATGGGGTGAATAAATATCTCCTTCTGCGGAGTCAGTATATTTAATATTTTCAAATACTAATGTTTGGCCAATTTATTTATGTTATTTGCATATATTATTTTTTTGGTCCTTGCTAGAGTCCATGACCCCATTGACCTTAACAAGAGCCCCAGGACAATTACGTGCAAAACAATGCCATCACATCAAGGATCCACCAACGTATTTCGCCATTATTCTGGAGCCTTCCCCCACCCCCCAACCAGCAAAATGTTAACTGACCACAAAATGACTGTTTTGCAATGGCCATCTGAGTCGCCAGACTTGAACCCAATTTGTGGTTTGAATTGAAGAGGGCAGCCCACAAGCGCAGACTGAAGGATCTAAAGTTGAACTTGAAAGGCTCTGTATGGTGGATTGGGTCAGTGACCCACACCGATGTGTTCATCAGTCTCATATAACACTGGAGAAGACCACTCAGTAGTTTGGTCCTAGTGAATGGAGGGTGCCCTTTGACACACATCTTTTTGGGAAATGTATTGCTTGTTAAAAATGTTTTCTCTGAGCAATTGTACTACTATTAAAGAATATAATTCTCAATTTATTTTCTTCTGCATAAAATATAGTTAATTATCTATGTTATTTATTTTATACAGCCTTCATCTTTATCAATGCTAATGGTGCCATCACAGGTCTGAAAGTTGTATGGCAGAAAACAGTGTAATAACCCCCTACCCACCACCTAACTCTAATCCAACAGCACTATTTCATAGCATATTTGATGCATATTCTACATTGCTTTAATATCAAAAGAGCAAGACAGTTAACTTTATACCTTTATAGGTCAATACAGATTAACTTATGAGACTTGAAGAATTACAAATTGCATGACATGTAAGCTACTCTCTGAACCACCAGAGCTTGTCAAATTAAATTCTCATATTCACCTTTAACCTTTTCACACAATGCTTTCCACCACAGTGGACAAATATTTTAAATTAATCTGTAATCACTTATGTTTTTATGTCAAAAATACCATGGGGTGCACTCCCTTGACCCTTCTCTTGCCTAAAATCTGATGTGTTATCTTTGGATCTAATTATTTTTGAAATTCTTGGTGGATAAGTACATTAAGACAATATGTTAAATCTTATTCTATTGAGGCAGTTACCCCATCATGCAGATTTCTTTTCTTGTAATAGCTTTAGTACAGGACTGCTATGGACTTCCAGCTGCTCTGAATATGCTCTTTAAAAAAAATAAAGTTCAACCGCCGATATACGGGTCATGTTTCATCTGCATCTGATTTCCTGTGTTTAGACAAGTTAATTACCTAAAGATGACTGTAACATGACAACAACACACTGACCTTGGCCTAACCAATACTAACCTTGCCCTGTCCTCCTCCTGATGACGAAGAGAAGCTGAACTGCCCTGTGTCTCTGCCTGGTCTGCTGTGCCTTCTTTATCTGGCTCTTTTCTGTTAGACAAAATAATATTATACAGTGTTCTGTGAAGCAGTCTCAGTAGGTAACTAACGTATCATAATAATAAATACAGTATCTGACTGATGTGACTTCTTGGGTTTGCCAGCTGGGTTTCCTAGAAACAGTCAGACCCATGGAGAGATGTTCTGGAAAACAGTCAGACCCATAGAGAGATGTTCTGGAAACAGTCATTCAACGTAAATAAGCCACAACGTAACCGAAAGCGAACTCTCTTTTTCTATGACAAGGTGCGCAGTGTATATGCACAGCACCGCGGTTTTTTAAGAAGGAAAAGAGAAAGTGTGTTATTGTATGAAAGCATAAACGATTAAAAAAGCTGCCCATTAGGCTAAAAGTACTGTATACTAAAGAGTAAGCTAAAAGTACTCTGGCCATGGCAATAGTTATGACTGCGGCCTTCTGTATATACATACATGCAGTGAAAACAGAATGCAATGCTACATACTGTCATGGAGTAGTATGTACTCATCTGCTGATGTAAAACAGTCATGATTCACTCTGGGGTTTCAGGAGCACACTTTTCATATTCAAATTTGAAACAGGCTCCGCGAGCACACATTTGAACAGGTGTGGATTTTGAAGAAGAAGAAAAAAAACTTTGGTAGTAAGCTAGTAATCTCTAAAGCAGTACCCAGTACTCTAGTGCACATTTACTTTCTCCATATACAAATCACAGGGATGTTGCACTGCTTCTATGCAAATAAGCTGTGTACACTCCACAGTTCAACCTATACATTTTATTATATGTCATAGATTTGTATTTAATCATATTTAAACACAAGCATAATCGTTATAAGTCATTCAGGTCTGTGTTGGTGTTTTATAATCACATGGTTTCATTATAGTTGAGGGGTCTAACATCGGAATGTTCCCTAAAGTCTGCTAGAATGGCATTTCTTCTGACATTACATAATTGTTAATGTTGTGAAAATACACTTTCATTTATTTAAGACACTGTCACAAGAAACTACAGCTATAGACACTATTTACAGTGTCCTCCATAATGTTTGGGACAAGGAGATATGTTTTTATTGATTTGGCTCTGTACTCTACTCATAATTTTAGATCTGTAATCAAACAATCACAAGTGGCTAAAGTGCAAATTCTCAGCTTTTATTAAAATAGATTTTTATATATTTCGGTATAAATGTAGAAATCACAACTTAAAGTTATGTAGATGAAAGTAGTCATGTTTAGTACTTTGTCACATATCCTTTGCATGCAATGACTGCTAGAAGTCTGTGACCCATAGACATCACCATCACCAGGTGCTGAGTATCTTCTCTGGTAATGCTCTGCCAGAAATGTACTGCAGGCATCTTCAGATCCTGCTTGTTTCGGGGGCTAATTGCCTTAAGTTTTCTCTTCAGCATGTGAAACGCATGCTCAGTTGGATTCAGATTGGGTGATTGACTTGGCCAGTCGAGAAAAACTTGTCTTGTTGTAGGATGAAGCACTGTCCAATGAGTTTAGAGGCATTTGCTTGAACTTGAGCAGATAAGATACTCTTCAGAATTAATTCTGCTGCTGCTATCAGCAGTTACATTATTAATGAAGACAAGTGAGTCAAGGCCTGTGGCAGCCATACATGCCCAAACCAAAACACCCCCACCACCGTGTTTCACAGATGAGGTGGTATGCTTTGGATCTTGGGCAGTTCCTTTTGACCTCCACACTTTGCTCTTGTAATCACTCTGATACAAGTGAATCTTGGTCTCATCTGTCCACAAGACCTTTTTCCAGAACTCTGCAGTTTTTTTTTACAGCTAACTAGAGGTTTGCATCATGCAGTGTAGCCTCTGTAGTCCTGTTTGTGAAGTCTTCTGTGGACAGTAGTCATTGACACATCTGCGCTTGCCTCCTGAAAAGAGTTTCTGATCTGTCAGATAGGTGTTTGCGGGTTTTTCTTCTTTATTGTGAGAATTCTTCGGTCACCAATTGTAGAGGTATTCCTTGGCCTACCGGGCCCTTTGTGATTATTGAGCTCACCAGTGCTCTCTTTCTTCTTAAGGGTGTTCCAAACAGTTGATTTTGGTAAGCCTAATCCTAACATTGTCATGGTTTTGCGGGTTGCCGTTTCCTCTCTGTGGAGGCTCCTCTCACGGCCGCTGGATGGCGTGCTTGCCGTGTTTTTCCGCTGCCCGGTACTTATTGATTCCACCTGTTCCAGCTGTTTAGCGGGCTACTTAAGCCCTGCATTTTCCGGGTCCGGTGCTTTTGTGTCATTCTTGCCACGCTAAGCCAGGTAACGCAGGTATAGGAATTCAGGCGACCACTTGTCCTTTCGGCTAATTGCTGAAAGTATACGTGGAACTTGCCTTAGTGTGTTTAGGAGTTTCTTTGTAAGAAGTTATTTTTTCCTTTCACACTTAGTCTTTCCTTGGTTTTCTTTTCCTGGTGTCTTTTTGAGATTGTAACCTCGGTTTCGCCTCGTTTCCGTTTGCCTCTTTATTTTAGCTCTTTGATAATTTATTGAGCTAGAGGCTATTCCTTTTCTCTTTCTCTATTTACTGCTCCAGTCTGCGAGCTTTTCGCCCACTTCTCTGGGACGTTTTTCTTTGGCTTTACGTCAGGAGTTTTTTCCCTGATCTGTTCACAGATCTTCTATCCCTTCCAATTAGTGGTTCCCACTTCTTGTGGGTAACTTTTTCATCCCCTCTCGGTCGTGTCCCGAGCCACTGCAAACACACCTGACAAATCATGTGAATTGTTTCATTACAAATGTAAAAGTGTGGGGTACAGAGCCAAATCAAGAAACATATGTATTTGTCTCAAACATTATGGAGGGCACTGCATACATACAAGTTAGCTTTTGTTATACACTGTATACATAAAATTTTGGCTTTTTGTACTCCATTGCATTTAACATGTTCTTCTCTGGGTTGTTAGTGACTTATCAGTTTTTCAGGTGGTGTCAGTCATTTTTCAGTCAGTGATTTTAAAGATATCCATTTGTTACACATTCTCTGTACTGGAAAAAAAAGTTTTTCCTGAATATTTTACTTTGAGATTTTATCCAATATCATATCGTTATTGAGATTAGATTTTATTGTTGTGTGGCAAACTGATTCGCGGGATTTATCGTTTTATCATTTTATTTCATTATGCAAATGAATTGCTGCAAAAAGCATTTTTTGCTTATCCAGTATTCAATTGATTTTATATATTAATATGACTACGTTCGTCTAGCTGTTCGCACTGATAAAGTTGTTAATGTCTTTAAACAGGCATTTAAATATTCGTTCACAAATCCTAATTAGCAAAGGTTAATTCACAGGCAAGGCATTTACCCCTTGCTGTTTTGGCTTATTAAACTACTCCGAGGGCACTTTCGTTTGCGATATGTGAGGTTCAGGCAGTTCGCCATGCGGTGACAAAGACTATCGAATATTTGATTGTGTTTACATATTTAAATTGAAAATCCCCATATCTCCATGAAAGTTTTTTATTTTTTTTATTCCACTTTTTCTCAAATGACCAGATGGCCGGCGAGGTCTTGGGGAAATACAGAGACAGATGTTTCAATGTAGTAGGACAGGCTTTCAATTCTGCACATATTTGCATTTTTACTCAGCCTTGATGCTGCTCGCTGTAATTCATCTATAAGCTAACCGCATCAGGCACGTGCGGATTAGTGTCATTTCAATTTAAAACCCATTCAGAATATTTACATTACGTTGACTTAAACGTGACTTTTAAAATATTTTATGCGAAATAAAAACTATATAATATAGATAATTGTTTGTTGTTGTTCAATTATTTAGTTATAAAATATAAATATAAAATATACATATTTTTGTGGGGCAACAGTGGTCTCCAACAGATACCAGTGGTAAGAACACCCATAGACTTCAGCACCATGGACAAGTCACCTCACGAGAGGGCTCATACATGCTGATGGGGACGTTCTAAAACGCTGAACAAAAAAATAACGAGGCTTAATGTACCTAAACAAAAAGCTAGAACCACCTAAATCTGTACAGACGTAGCTGTTAGTAGCCTACTCATACTAAATATTGTTATCAGCGAATTAAGCGGAAAAAAACAGCGCTTAACGAGCAAAAAATGCATTTTCTTAAAATAGTTTTCTTGTCCTTTTGCACACTATTATAAGCCTACGCATTTGTGCAAATCAAATGTTGGGCTTCTAGCTCATTGTTTAGGTAAATTAAGCCACGTTAAGCACTGTTAAGCGTTTGAGATCATCAAGGGTGACCGTTTGTAAGTTCAAATAAGTAGTCTGTTATATCATAATATCATAAGCAGCCGTTGTATTTCAAACGTTTAAGATTTGGTATACGTGAATATGCAAATATGCAATTCTGTTCACTTACTTTGAGAGTCCAGCCCCAGCGTTGGCGTGGAAAATTTTTCCACGTGTTTTGTTTTGAGCGTAGCAACTCATCCGTATTAAGTGCGCCCGTATACAGTATTTTCCCTAGCACTCGCTGAGCCTTGCTCTAGGTGCCAGAGCTGAGCGCGGTGCTGTTGTTAAACCCTCAGGGGGTAACGTCACTCCCCTTGCCGATCAAATTCAGTCTTCCATTCACTACCGCCACATCGTTTCGGAAAACAGAAAGCTCGTATCCACCGTCAGTGCAATTTGCAATGTTAATCAAACAAAAATCTGACTCGACTTTTTCCCCCCTGTCCATCTTATCGACAGTGTTTTTCAACGCCTGGGTTTTGCGCCTTGACAGAAGCGGTCACCAGTTAAATAAGAAGAGGTCATGAAAGTGGGGACTTCACGTGCACCGAGGATGACTTCTCACAAGAGGGATATCGTAAGGCTACAACGTTTTTAACTGGAGAAAAGCTGTACGGTAAAGCGTATTACAACTAACTGAGGATATTTTTCAATCATGCCTGTTCGGAGAGGTCACGTTGCTCCACAAAATACCTTTCTTGGCATCATAATACGGAAATTCGAGGGACAAAGTAAGTATTTTCCATGCGCAGAGATTACAGCATCGCGAGCTGCTGTAAGCATTGCTTTTATTTGAAAGGGGAAGTGGTATGGCAATTGATTATATCATCTAGAGTTTTATCACTCTAAAGCAACTTGCGGAGTAGGCTATGTGGCTGGGTACAGTTAATAAGGTGAAATAGACAGAATTTCGTGCCCTTGTAGCCTACTGTAATTCAGAACATGTTACTGTCACGGCGGTATCTGTGATTAATAAGAATGGTGTAATTAATTTTTTAAAAGAACATCATCACAAAAATTACGGATAGGTATTTTAATGAACATAGTGCTCTAGCTAGTCTACTCTTTTAAAATATGCTTCCCACGTAGTTGTACACATGCATATAGACAAATGCACTTCGAATCCTCCAAGATTACGCACACACCATTTACACACCAACACTGCCTGAATTAAAGGATGATAATATGCCCATAAGTAAATAGTATGATAACTTTGTATTCACAGTTATAGTTTTGAGCAGTTGTATTGTCTATCAACACAAGTGTTAATCCCAAAACAGAATTCCAGTCTATGTGATGTAATATGCTACCTGAAATATGTTTTCAGTTCACTCATATTGTGATTATGATTATGATTTATTATTATTATTGAGAACTACAGAAAAGCACTACAGCTATCTTGTCTATTTTACAGATAAGAAATTCATAATAGCCAATGCTAGAGTCCAGAACTGTGCAATCATCTACTGCAATGATGGCTTTTGCGAGATGACTGGTTTCTCCAGAGCAGACGTAATGCAGAAGCCGTGCACCTGTGACTTCCTCCATGGACAGTACACCAAAAGGCATGCCATTGCCCAGGTAGCCCAAGCACTGCTGGGCTCAGAGGAAAGGAAGGTGGAAATCACGTATCATCGCAAGGATGGTGAGTCAGAGCTGGATTACTGTGTATGTTACCCTTGTGAACGTGTGCACCGGTGCCTCTGGTTTCAGAGCACCGCCAGCATGCACCGAAATTACTGTATTTTCCCACTACATCTTCGCTGTCACCATTTGTTGTTGGTAATAACCTGGGCGTGCAGCGTATTGCACACGTGAAGACATCACGGCACACTCTGGATATAATGTGAGTGTGAACAGCCTCCTATGAGGATATGTATTCAGCTGTCCTTTGCTCCTGAGCGCTGAATGTCCATTTCCTGTGATTATATTAGAGTTGTGTAGGGCATGAAAGACAGCTCAGGCTCCTTGTGGGTCTCTTTTCAGGAGCCACATGCCAGCCATATGCCACACGTGAGCCCGGTCTGCTTTCCAAGATATGCCGGACAAAAAATACAAGTGTGCATGTTCAACATATACAATAGTATCAAATCACCTTCACACTCATGATTTTTTATGTAAAGCAATATGTTTTGCAGCTTTGCAAGCTTGATTCTCACACACTAAAGACATAAAATCTACACTTAATTGTTGTTGTTTGCGCCGAATATAAACACCTGATTTACTAAGACCGTTAGCGTGTGCAAAACCTTTTAGCACATGCAAAACTAATAACGCAACCAATGATTGGTGCAGAACAAAATACCCTGACCAATCATTGGTGAGGTTATTGGTTTTTATCTTAGTAAATCAAGCCCCAAGTCTCAAGTAGGCAGTGATTCACAATGTGCACTGCTGATACATTTATGAAGTGATTGGCCCTAGCTGTGAAATAATTTGGTCTGAACATTCAATAAAAAACACAAGTCAGTGTTACCTCAATACACTCTTTTGTTAATAAAGTGGTTAATAGTACAAAGTTGATTGGAAAAAAAGAGTCCAGAACTGTAAGCCAACCTTGGTTCAGCTGGCTTGGCCCCTGAGAAGTAATAGGTTAGTTATTGATTTATTTATTCACATTGATCTTATTATAGCATTGGAAAAAGCAACTGGGGAATTTCTGCAACTGAATTGTGCACGTAGGCAAATTCGTGGCTTTCTGCCACGGCTCATATACATTGGGCTAATTGCATTGCATTGTGTGGAGGATATTTATTTAATCGATGTTATCTATCGCATTCACGAGGGGAGATGGGTGAATCAACAATGATCTTTAGGCTGATGACTATCACTATTGCATAACAGGGAAGGTGTAATCAGTGGAGTGGCAGATACAACCACAGAAACATGAGCATTACAAGGTTAATGCTATTCAGAGAAATGTTATCCTCTTTTTGAAATGACTATTAGCGAGAAGCCGGAGGAAGACGAGGTGATTTTTTATTTTATTTATTTTTTATTTACTTGTTTATAGGACCAGCGATCTGGCTTTTATTTGGTGCACATTGTGTCTGTTGTTCACATTTACTGTATCTTGTCCCAAAATCAGTGTTTGAATGCTCAAGTTATTCAGCATTATGCTACATGCATATAGTGTGTTATAAACATTCTAAACACATTGCTAATTGTAAATGACTTTTGTTGGCAGTTCAGTGGGAGTTTTGAGTTGAAGTCTATCTGCCAGCTAATTTGCTCTTACTGGAAATTGTGAGGTAATTCAAACAACTTCAATACTTATATTATCAACTCTGGTATATGAACTCTGGATGAAGTATTAGCTTTGCAAGTAGGTCTTTATTGGGCATCATTTGTCAAAGCCTAGTCGTGAGAGCTTCACCATTTATTATTAAAGTAAATGTATAATTAAATTTTAATTCAAATATAAATGTAATATTAAGTGAGCTGACTTGTACAACGACCTGTCTGTGTAGATTAGGGACACTTGATATGCTGCTCTATTTAGGGGTTTGGGTGCACGTACGTGTGTGTGTGTGTGTGTGTGTGTGTATGTGTGCAGATTATGCTACCTCAGGTCTTTGTCTTCTAGTGCATGGGACGCAGCAGCTCGCCAGCATAACCTCCATACAATATAATACAATCATGTAATGGATTAATACCCGATGCCTTATATTCCTCAGTGTCCCACCCTCCAGTTCTAAGACCCCCAGACAGAGGGGAGTGGATGAACTGTGCTCAGACTGATCCCAGATCAGCCGTTCCCAGGTTAATTGATTGTCAAAAGCAGAGGAATGGCCATGCGCTTTACATACGTATATGAGGTCTTTCCTCAACAAACAAGGATTTCAATGAATGAATAGATGCAGTTGCCTTCCTTTACCTTTTGGTGAACTGCACATACGTATTCTTCCTATGTATAGATGATATATACAAACTATAGATGTTTTGCTAATATTTTAAGACCATTTAAAAAAATATATTGTATAATATGTACTTAGCGTCACATACATATTTGTTTTTACAATGTTATTTTATGAAGTGATTTTTCTCTTTCTTAATTTCCTAAGTATACGTCCCCTTTAGTTTTATTCCCATAGAATGCTTTTTAAGAATAACCCTGAACATTAGAGTCATATTGTGAGGTAGAAACAGTAGACCTGACGCTGTTCAGTAGTTATTATTCAAGGTTTCTTACGGCTTTAGCTGTGATGAATGCAGTTGTGCTTGCTCCTGTGTATGGGTATCGAAAAATGCATTTTGTCTCAGGGTATATTTTATATATTTTATTTGATAATGGATTGTTCCCAACACCACTGTAATTCAATATCTATTTAGTCTATACAATTGAACAATGGACATTTGAGCAAAGAGGGAGAAAAGAACATAGAACACATCTCAAATTTCATTTCCACTCTGATCCGTCTCTCTACATCTGCTTTCCCCAGAGAAGACAGTGATCCATACAGTGAGTGTTTGCATTGAACTGTCGTGCTCATGAATAAAGATGCCAGGGACAACTCAATGTGGCCGAGAATGAGCAGCTTACAGCAAAAATGCATTAGTGTCACACAGGGTGCATGCCTTTTTTTACATGGAAACCCAAATATAAGGTGAACATAATTACAGTTTTTAAAAGCAGTGATAGACTCACTCTATCCACTATTCCGTCTGCATCTCACTGCATATTTAGTTTCTTTTTTAAATATATATATATATATATATAAATATATACTGTATATTAGTCATATTAGTTGACCTACCCTACCTTGCTTGGGTAAACTCAGCCCTAATGTTAGCTTATGTTGGTTATTTCCTTAAATTGGTTATGCTTCCTGTACACTTACTGATTGAACATAAAAATGAATGACTGAAGAAGACAGGCTAAATAGCTTTACTTGATTATATATAATGATAATGGTAACAATAGTGCCACCCATAATTAAAATTGCAATGATAATTGTGATGATAGTAACAATTACCATGACAACAATAATAGCAGTGATACATAATGCCAGTGCATCCTTTCATCAGACTGCAAATTCATTGTCTGTTATTGGCCATCCTTATTTTTCCTTCATTTAGTCCAATATGTTGATCGTTAAGAAATGGAGATTTAAACGGATGCTGTCAGTGACCCTTCCCAAAGGAATGAGAAAGAGGGGAGCGCTGGATTTAGGTTGGAAAGATGTCCTGTTGCAAGAGAGCATTTCAGCAGATTTGGCAGGATGTACATCTGAAGTGGGTAGAAGGAAGACCAAATTTCCTAAAATGGTCACCATGCAGCAGGCAGAGAATGAGCAAACACCCACAGCAAACAGACGAGGCAAACTGGCAAATTGAGTACCAGTGCTAATCTGAGCTTCTTTGCTTTTTTAAGGATTTACACTGGACGTGATATAAAGGCTCAGGTTACTGCTTTTGTTTTCTGTTGGATGCTTCCTCTTAGGTCATGTGACACCCTGGGAGCATGTGCCTTCATCTTTGTGGGGAAGAGGGCTCGTCAAGGTTGGCGTTAGAACGCCATTTGGTTTGTATTTATCTATTGGCAAGACACTGACTCTGCACTATGCAAATGTTTTCAAATCAGAAAGCAAATGAGGTTTGTAATGGTAAAAGTTGAATGGTCCATTCTTCCCTGCAGAAGCGGCGACAGCAGGCCTGTGCTTGCTTCTTGGCTCACTCTGTAGGCAGATACGGAAAGGTTAAGCTGCTTACGCATATGCTTGGAAATAAAAACAGAACCACAAAGAAGGCCGCAGACACAGACAGAAATCCTACACCAGATGAATATGCCATTTTCTTTGAACAATGTGGAATTAAGGCAGTTGATCAACCGTTTTTTTTTTACAGAGTGATTTTTTTAAACACATGAATGCTAGCTTTTGTTGGCTTTGCCAGCATAGACCATCTTTTGTGTTATGATAACATACTTGGTATCAGAATGTGTATAACAATGATTTCAGAGATGTTTTGGCTAAAAAATAACTTTTAAAAGAGTCTATAAAGTGAACTCAATGAGTGTGAAGTGATTATAGGTTGGGGCATGCATGGTGTATAGACATAAAGTACTGGGAAATGGAGTTGCAGTGGTGTAGTCAATCCCTTTCGTATTAGTCCGTTTTTATTTCTATAGGGTGGGATCAAAGGGGTTCGAGATGTATGTGTGCTGCATGAGTTTTGGATGACTGCCGTTAAAAGGACTGCCCAGAAGCTCTAACGTTCTTGTCCCATTCGGTTACTTTCCTTCTCTTTCAAAAATAGTTTTTTATTTTTGCCACGTTTTGGTGTTAGTTAGAGTGATGTCAGCCTCTCAGCCTGATATGATGGCCGCCCAACCGCTGACCGGCTCACGTGGAGTGATTTAGGAGACGTGCGCCCGCTAGTAGCTCTGCTTGAATAGATGCTAACATGGCTCTGAAGGTGGAGAGATGAATTAAGTTTATGGAGGATTTATTTTGTGCAAGTAGAATAAACCTGATTTAGCGTGACCTATAAAACCTGCTAGATTTTTCTTTTTTTTTTTATTTCCCGGAGACGACAGTTGGCAGCCCCGGTCTTACCGGACGTGGACATGAACGCGAGGCGGGAGCATTGTCCGCCGTATACAGAAATATGCACAGCTTAGCACGGAATTATGTCTGCCGCAAACATTCACATATTGCTTCCATTTCAATTAATTTCAGTCTCAGGAAACCTTCTTGAATACGGTCCAATGGCCCCCGAGACGTCTGTTTTAATTATTGATGCTCCTAGCGTTCTGCTCGGTGTTTGCCAAACGGAGCTGCCGTACATCCCTGCGCTTTTCATTCAATTTGTGCAGTCCTACATTTCCATACGGGCTTTAAAGTTGAGCTGATGAGACCCACCGTGACATTAGAGATAATGAATTGAATATGACAGGAGTAAATGTCTTGTTAGACTGTCCTTTATCTCATCATTCAGTCTAATTGCAGGCGTGCTGCAATAAACAGCTCAAAGTGAATGTGAGTGCTCTACCTGGATATGGAATGGTAAATGCCACGGCTAAAAATAAGAGCAAGAAGCACATGATGCTATATTTGTCGCACTCACTCTAAGCCAGTGACAGGCTAGTCAGCCAGTGTGGACTGCACTGCGACTGCGTGGGTCTTAGTCATTGTGTTATATACATAGGCCTGTTTCATTGGATATTTTCCTTTAACATCTAGGAAAGTGTTACCAGTAACGGCCTGGAACAATATTTTGCAACTGAGCAATGTCAATCAATGATATTCATAATTATTATTCATTTATTATTCATGTATTATTTATCATTATTATATTTACATTTACATTATTATATTATATTATTATTATATGATATTCTTTATATACATTATTATATTCTCATTATTATTATATTATTTATCATATCGTTTGCACAGCAAAATCTTCAGTGTAAAATCAAATATGATATATACGTTTAACTCTAACACATTAAATACATTGTAGGAATTTATTGGACTCTTCAGAGCAACTGTTAGAGTTGATTTAACACTAGTATTGTTTTAGAGTAAAATGAAGCCGTTGCTCTGAAGTACAGTATTAGGAGGTTGCAATGCAAATAAACTACCCTGTATAGAAACGGAATATATTTTAAAATGTATTGCACTGCTTCACAGTTTATTTTAATATAAAAATTATTGCTTCTTTAAGACATTGCAATATTTTACACTTTGTGAATTATATTCATCATTCTATTTTCCAAAAGATCCTCATAATTAGAGTATATTCAATCTGGAGCAGTTTATAGAATAAATGAAAGACACAAGGTTTGAATAGCATACTCCGGTGCAATGCTGCCTAAAGGGTTGTCTAGAGTGTTTGGAGATGTGAAGTAACTCTCTTAATGACCTGTGGCTGTAACCTTGTTCTTTTCCATCTCTGTCGATGATGGTGAAACAGAAGTTGGAATATACTTACAACCATTCAGTGAGATGAAACATTAAAAGGTCCATGTTTTCTGAATGAACCTAGATTTTAGTTCTATTTCCAGATGAGGTTAAAAGCAACGGGGTCATTGGTTCATTTTTCAACAAACGTTGCCTACAGTAGTATGGACAGAATAGCACAGGATGGATTTTGTGTAAAACAAATTCTGTGCGAGGCATTCAATTCTCTAACGACCGCTGCGTTTCATGATGCAATAAAACTGCCACAGCGACCATACAAAAGCATTTACTGCCCTTTAGTAGTTATTTTCATGTGAACCAATTGAGTTTCCTTAAAATATATTACTACGATCAGATTATTTTGTCAGTGGAGGTCCATTTCTATTCGACTAATGGATTATAAAAGAAAACTGTTTTCTTGTTTCCCCGTGCACATGAATACTAAAAGTGAGAGCATTTAATTTAGTTCTTTTTTTCCTCTTTTTTTTCACCCAACTTGTTCCGTTCAAATGCATTTGCTCAAAACCTCAAAAAGAATGGTCCAATTATCTATGGTGCTTTAACATGTTGCTATGGCAACAGAATCCCAGCTGCAAACAAAGAGCCGTATTCTCCAATTGTCTCATCCATGGTGACATGCCTCCTCTTCCTCAAGGTGAGCTTTTCATCAGAGGCTTTATAATAGTTATTATTTTTCATAGACATAAAATGACTGTGTGGATTCAGATTCCTTTGTATCCTGAAAGGGCGCATTGGATAACAGCAGCTTATGAGCGATCACTGAAACACACACATTACATTTGTATTCTGATTAGGCATGGCTTCTCCCCAATATGGCCACAGGCTGTACACATGCACCAGACTGTTGTTCTTAGTAGATGAGTGTAAGCTGGTAATTCTGTGATGATTACTGTATGCATGGGTGACGGATAGCACTCCTCTCAAGATTCCAGTGAGATCACTGTATTTCCCCATAAAACATTACAAGTCCTGTCCCATGTCTCCCTAATGTACAGCTTATAGACAGTTATCTATAATACAGTGTGCATTAAATCTATGTCTGAAAGTGTATTGTTACTCTGCCGTGCCGATATGGTTTTTTGTTTCATTGGTGCAAATCAGTAATGCACAAATCAGTTATTATGTTCTGTCGACTTGATATGATATGGGCACAACACTTTGACCTCATACAGTTCCAACCATTACAGCAGAGAATCGCATTACAAATCAGGACATTTAAACGGTTTCAAATAGTCTCTGAACTGCAAAACATGCAGCATTTCCAGTGCATTGCTGCAAACATGCAGCATTTCCAGTGCACTGCTGCATGTTTCGCAGTTCAGAGACTATTTGAATCGTTTAAAATATGCCGGATTTGTAATTGCGATTCTCTGCTCAGTCAGGGCGCTTTCTATCCGTCTGTGCCAGCTGTGCATGAGCTATCGTCTTCAAACACTTTGCTGGTTGACTGGGGTCTGGTGAGTGAGAAGAAGCACTGTCTAGCAGCATGCTCAAGAGTTTGCACTGATGGAACAGGTCTACAAGTCCATATGGAGTGAAATAATGATAATAATAATAATAATTTATTATTATTAATTTAATTATTATTATTATTAAAAGAATTAAGGCTTGGTTAGAGAGAATATTATAACTCTTTGAAATTCCAGCCATGGCTGTTGTCTGGAAAAATGCAAAATCTATATTTATGTAAAGCTATAATGATTACAGTGATGATTACAGTAAGTTTTGGTTGCTGTCTGTAGTGATTTTGTGTTACAGACACTGAAAGACAGTGACATATTACTATTAAACAATAGGCCCTAATTTCAATTATAGAAAACACAGCAAATTTAAATTAATTTTCTAATCGGATTGAGATCCGGACTGTTTGCTGGCCATGTCATTGAGTTGATATGCCTTTCCTGAAGAAAAGCTTTAACACTCTTTGCTCTGTGGAAAATGCATTATCATTCTGAAAAACGACTTCATCATCACCAAACGTGTTTTCTATCGATGGAATGAGAAAAGTGTCCAAAATTTCAATGTACACCTGTGCATTGACTGTGAAGGTAATGATTGCCATCTCCCCTGGTCCTTTACCTGAGATGCAACCCCATATCATAAATGACTGGGGAAATTTGATTGTTTTCTTCAGGCAGTCATCTGTATATATTTTATTAGAACGGCACCAGACAAAAGTTCCAGCACCATCTCCTTAGCCAATGCAGATTTGTGACTCATCAATGAATATCACTTTCATCCAATCATCCACACTCCATGATTGTTTCTCTTTGGCCCACTGTAACCTTGTTTTCTTCTGTTTTGGTGTTAATGCTGGTTTTTGTTTGGCTTTTCTATGTGTAAATCCCATTTCATTCAGCCGATTTCTTACAGTTCTGTCACAAACATTGACTCCTGTTTCCGCCCATTTGTTTTTCATTTGTTTTGTTGTGCATTTACTATTTTCAAGGCATATTGCTTTGGGTTTTCTATCCTGACGCTTTGACGTCTTCCTTGGTCTACCCGTATATTTTCCTTTTATAACCTTCATATTTTGTTTATACTTGCACCAAATATTAGACACAGCTGACTGGGAACAACATCTTTTGCCACACTCCGTGTTGCATTTCCTTCTTGAATCCTTTCCATTGTTTCAATTGACAACTCTCTTGTTGGGGCCATGTTTCCTTTCAATTATCCAAGTCCAACAGCTCATTAAGGTCTGTAAGCACTCTCTTTTAACTGCAGACTAATTTGACTTGTGCCAGTATTTGTATTAGAAATGTAAATCACAAGGTGATTCCATAATTTTTCCTCAAGATTGAGTGATTTCATAATTTTTTCCTCTACTTGATCTGGAAATAAACATCCATTAATTAAAATAATTCAATTTAATTTGTTTGAGGTATGTTTCACAAAGCCAGAATGTTCAGCTATTAGACAAAAATTGTTTTGTGTCATATCTGTGAAGTAAAAAAGCTGGGTGAACATCTTCTAAGTGTGGTGATTCCATAATCTTTGCCAGGGGTTGTAGTATGTACATTGAGGTGATATTCTGACCTAAAAAATAACCCGAATGGCTTACCTTCTGGAAAGTGGTCTGTCACACAGGGTTCAGTGTAGCCTGCTAAATAATTTAGCCATTCTGAACAGTATGGTACTAATTGAGAAAGTCAGGTTAATTATGATTCCAAAAAAATATTGAAACACAGACGGAAAAGCAATCAAAGATTGGGTAAAAAGGAGCCTTGCCAAAAGTTAGTAATTAGTAAATTAAGTTAGTAGCCAGATATAATGGCTTTGGGTGACACTGATTAAAAATGAATGCAGTCTGTGGCAGCTGGTGTATAGCTGCTTTAATATGGAGAGGGATGGTTGTATGGCCTGTACACAGGGCACAGGGTTAGATTAACCCGCCTGTACACACGGCACAGGGTTAGAGTAACCCGCCTGTACACACGGCACAGGGTTAGAGTAACCCACTTGTACACATGGCACAGGGTTAGATTAACCCACCTGTACACACGGCACAGGGTTAGATTAACCCACCTGTACACACGGCACAGGGTTAGATTAACCCAGCTGTACACACGGCACAGGGTTAGAGTAACCCACCTGTACACACAGCACAGGGTTAGATTAACCCAGCTGTACACACGGCACAGGGTTAGATTGATCCACCTGTACACACGGCACAGAGTTAGAGTAACCCGCCTGTACACACGGCACAGGGTTAGAGTAACCCACTTGTACACACGGCACAGGGTTAGAGTAACCCACCTGTACACACGGCACAGGGTTAGAGTAACCCACTTGTACACACGGCACAGGGTTAGAGTAACCCGCCTGTACACACGGCACAGGGTTAGAGTAACCCACTTGTACACACGGCACAGGGTTAGATTAACCCACCTGTACACACGGCACAGGGTTAGATTAACCCACCTGTACACACGGCACAGGGTTAGATTAACCCAGCTGTACACACGGCACAGGGTTAGAGTAACCCACCTGTACACATGGCACAGGGTTAGATTAACCCAGCTGTACACACGGCACAGGGTTAGAGTAACCCGCCTGTACACACGGCACAGGGTTAGAGTAACCCACCTGTACACACGGCACAGGGTTAGAGTAACCCACCTGTACACACGGCACAGGGTTAGATTAACCCACCTGTACACACGGCACAGGGTTAGAGTAACCCGCCTGTACACACGGCACAGGGTTAGAGTAACCCGCCTGTACACAGGCCACAGAGTTAGATTGATCCACCTGTACACACGGCACAGGGTTAGAGTAACCCGCCTGTACACACGGCACAGGGTTAGAGTAACCCGCCTGTACACACGGCACAGGGTTAGAGTAACCCGCCTGTACACAGGCCACAGAGTTAGATTGATCCACCTGTCCTCGGCAGAGCAAAACAGAGTGCAGTCTCCCCAAACAGAACAGACCTACCCGGCTGTATCTAGGAGACGGCCTCTGAAATTTAAGATTTCTTTTTTTATTATTATTTATTTGTTATTGATTTCTACAGAGCCCACTCTACAGTGCCAAACCTGGAGTAGAGCTTGTTCTCACTAGTCCGTAGCATGAAATAAATAAGGCATACCCACAAGATTCATACCCTCAAATGAATAAATTGTACCCTCAAATAAATAATGGATACAACCTGTTTCCTAAATCATATCCACGAATTAAAGTACATCTGCAACTAAAGTTTAAAATGTAGAATCAAACTGAAATGTTATTAAATGGGGAATTCTGAGTATGTCCTGAACTTGCTTTTTGCACATTAGGTTTTCATTATTTTAAAACGGCGGTCCGGCCTGTGAGTGACATCAAAGCTTTACTCTCAGAGGTACCCTGATGCACCGAATCCTAACCCTTCATGGATTTTATCGTTCCATGAAGAGACATCCATCTCTTTCTTCTGCCAATTACAAAGACGGCTGGGAGCAAAGGATTTCAACAAAAAAACCCATCACTCAGAATGATTATATGTGCCAATGCCTCTTCATAGAAGGCCTGAGATTACTTCATCTAAACATACGCAGAGCAACTACAGACAATCAATATACGGCACATATGGCCCATGACATGCCTAATGGCCGCAACAGTGTCAAGAAATTGCCCCTTGAGGGAAAATCCTACATTTGCTAAGACACCAATATAACCACTTCTTTACACATGAGTGATGTAATTGTTAATGCTAGACTGTATAGACGGTATACATAAAGGGCAGAGGTTTTGGCACAGGTTAATTTATCGACTCAGTGTATAAACGGGAGTGGAATTACATGGCACTGGCTGTGTGTCATTTGCGTTGAATGTGGTTTGCGGAGAAAATAAACAATTATAATAATGAACATATTTCTGCTGTCAGTGATGAGAAGTCAAGCGTCGTAATAAAGGAAACTTCTTCCTGCCCGTAATCATTAAAGAAATAGACCACAGGCTTCTAACACATTTCACACCAACCTTGGCAAACAATAATCATATTGTTGATGAAAATCACCTGTTGTCAAGTATCAGAATTGAACACAAGTCTAGACACATTTTGCTTATTCAAATTATCAGCCGTGAGACTTCCAACGCAGTCTGTTATGGCTCATATGCTACAGAAAGAAGTTGTCCTTGCAGTCTGCCTCGTACATTGCTTCAGTGCACTTTGATATGTTTAACACAATTCAGTGTTTGATCCTTTACAAAATGCACAAAACTTTCAATCACACCATGGTTTCCATGGATACATGGATGCGATATGGGCATTTTGTTCAAACGGTTGAGAAAGCACTTCGGCCCCGTTTAAATTCATATTGAATAGTTGGCAGTCGGGATTTCTTTATATATTATCCAGTACATGTGGCCATGCTGTTTACATTTGATTCGTAATGCATTGAATACTCGATTGTGACTGTTTAGACTGACACATAGCATCCCATGATAAGTGTGAGTCACGCGCTGGACGAGATGAGTTTGCATTTTTCCATGCCGTTGCGCTCAGTGTTTCATTCGATCTGACAACCGGCTCGACTATAAGGTACATCTTGTGACTCCCACGCACTTATTATGGGATGTTATGTGCCAGTAGACTGTTGGTGACAGGAGAAGGCGTGCGATGGAGTGTCTTCATTTAGATTCAATACTGTTGGAATCCGACCTAGACCAACTCTATACGTGACTCAAATCTAATTTGTTATGTTTTGACTGCAGTTAACAAATGCGAAACACATAGGATTTGTCAAGAAATCAGTTATATGTTGAATAAAGAAGTCTAAACGGGGCGAACCAACACTCCACTAAGAAAAAATACTGAGCTTATTTCACAATAGTTGAAAAAGCTGTCCACGTCATATTACGGTCTGATGCTTGAAAGTATTTATGCAAATCAAGTAACAATACAACCACACCCAAATAGTTAGTGAACGCACTTCACAAGCAGAATAATAGATCAGTTGTTTTTTTTTGCGAAACATGACTTCGGCCAATCGGATCAGCTTTCATAAGAGCGAGGTTCCTCCTCTATGCTGCATTAATTTACACTTCAGGCTTTTCCTTGTCTCAGTGGTCCAAGCACAATTATTTTCTTAGCTCAAAAATACGTCTTGGTTTCAATTATCTCTGAATGTGCACATAAATTAAAGGCTATTTCTTTTTAAGTTGAGCAAGCACTGATTCAATAACATTAATCAAAATCTTGCCTGTGATTTTACAAGAGATTACTTTAAATGTTCTGCACAGGCGAGGCTGGTTGAATGGCCAGCAAATTGACCTCTTTGATATTTCAATGAAGAGTTCACTTCAGTAGTTCATTGTTCACTTCAGTAGAGTTCACTGCAGTAGTTAATTGCAGTAGAGTTCACTTCAGTAGAGTTCACTTCAGTAGAGTTCACTGCAGTAGAGTTCACTGCAGTAGAGTTCACTTCAGTAGAGTTCACTTCAGTAGAGTTCACTGCAGTAGAGTTCACTTCAGTAGAGTTCACTTCAGTAGAGTTCACTTCAGTAGAGTTCACTGCAGTAGAGTTCACTTCAGTAGAGTTCACTGCAGTAGAGTTCACTGCAGTAGAGCTCACTTCATTAGAGTTCACTGCAGTAGAGTTCATTGCGTTGTGTTTCTGTTGTTGAGAAATAGAGCTGTCACTGCCAGCGAGAATGGAGCATGTCTTTAGTAAGGAAAAAGTGCTATACAAATAAAATGTAATTTAATTACAAAGGGGGGGGGGGGGGGGGTACCCTGCCTTGTACCACTTTTTAATGCAAACTATAATCATGTACATATTGCAAATACACCATATAATGTTAGTATATAAAGGTAAACGGCATCTTGTAAGAGCTCTGCAAAACATGTCTGTCTTAACAAGTGATTTAGTCTTGTAATGAAACTTAAAATCTAATTTTTTGCTCACATATTAGCTTGTTTTAAGTTACTTTTTGCTTGACACGTGAAATTATCTTACCAAACCATCAAATCTTCAAAGTAACACTATATCACCCCACCGGCAGATAGTTTGTCTTATTTAGCAAAAACGTAACAGAAATAAGATTCTAAAGTCTAAATGTAAGATTAAAATGCTTGTTAAGATTTGGTTTTTGCAGTGAGGCTCAAGCAGAAATGTGAATCCATAGCACAATTCTGATTCTCTGTCACTTGGATGCTATAACTAGCGTCACGTCTATTTATAGGGTATTCAATGAACAGTTCAAAGAGCCTGGATGTCCAGCTCTGAACATTATAATGAGACGTTCTCACTAGATATAAGTCAAGATCTGTAGAAGCAGTAAAATGTAAAATGTTACCAGCTTAATGCTGTGCAGGCAGCTCAGTCCTGCAGCAGAATGTAATATACGTACATCTTTTATTTAGGTGAAAATTAATGATTTGTATATTTTACAAGAAAGGAAAAAATTGATCTGTTTAAGGTTGTCCTTTTAGACTGCCTCCTCGCAGTCAAGTAAAGCTTGAAAAAAATATTGTGAATTTTCTGATGAGCCACATTATTTTAATAATTGATGGTGGAAATAGAACCTAATGAAATTTCCATTATGTTGAAACTGGAACTGATATCAACACAGTATCTATTTGTGTGCACACAATGGCAAGTCTTTATCTCAGCAGCTTGCGAGAGACATGTGACCCGTTTCAGGCTCAGATGTAGACAGATGCTTCAGGTAGTGCTTTATTGGATGTTGCAGATGTTATATGTTCATTATTTTCTCGGTACCTTCCCTTGTACGTACTACAATAAGAAAATGAAAATGTAGGCTCAAAAAATGGACAGAGCTGGTTGTCTTTATTGTGATTGAAATGTCATAAATACCCATACAATTACAATATTGCAATTGTTATCATATTCAATATTTGATACAAAATAATTAATCCAGATGAATGCAAAAGCAGCACAATGCAAGTCACATTCACATGAACGTGAATGAAAATATCATCTAGGCTGCAGTTTATAGGCCACTGCGTACAGCGCAGTCTTCATGCATGTAATCATTTGCATACACCTTATTTAAAAGGCGGATCGATGGCACAGAAGTAGCATCTAAGATAAACACTGGTTATTCTGGTGCATTTCTCTCTCAGATTCTAAAGAAGCTTTGAGCTGATTTTGGGCAGCAGTGGGGTATAATTGGTAGGGAACTTGGCCCAAGAGGTTGCAGGTTTGATTCCCTGGTAGGACACTGCTGTTGTACCCTTGAGCAAGGTACTTAACCTGAATTGCTTCAGTATATATCCAGCTTTATAAATTGATACTATGTAAAAATGCTAAGTTGTGGATAAGAGTAATGGAATGATCACTCTGCATAAGATGCCTGTAATGTAAACTAATGGGAGATTGTGAATTACATAGTACAGGTAGTGGTGCACATGTCATTTGGTTATACAAAGTGCTGTTTGGGAAGAATCAGTAATCAGTATATGCCTGTATAAGGAGAATGTAACAAGTTTAATGAGAAAAAGCTTCACTTCCCCTTCAATGTCCTACATGGATTAGACACAGCTATCAGGGAGATACCTGGATTACACACAGCTCTCAGGGAGATACCTGGATTACACACAGCTCTCAGGGAGATACCTGGATTACACACAGCTCTCAGGGAGATACCTGGATTACACACAGCTCTCAGGGAGATACCTGGATTACACACAGCTCTCACGGAGATACCTGGATTACACACAGCTCTCAGGGAGATACCTGGATTACACACAGCTCTCAGGGAGATACCTGGATTACACACAGCTCTCTGGGAGATACCTGGATTACACACAGCTCTCAGGGAGATTTTGGTCAAGTGTGGTTGCTGCATAGCCTACCCTGGTTGTGCTGGTGGGGAAATCATGCAATACTAAAGACACACACGTACTTACCGATTTCACACATTTTCTGAAGCAGCAATGTAGCAGTGGTTTGGGACGTTGCTATTTTGCCTCGGAGCAAGACATTAACCTAAATCTGCTTCTGTAAACATCCAGTTGCATGAATGGATGCAAGGATGTACCGTGGGCTTCTCCAGACAAGGTCTTCAAAGAAAATTAATCAGAAAGTGACAGAACACAGGATGGGTAAATTGTCAGTCCGTCCAGAGATGTGAAATGATATCTCTCTGTATCGTCACATTATTTCCATCACTGCAAAAGGTTTGAAATGATGCAACGTTGCAAGGGGAAGATATTTTTTTATTCTCGGGTCAGTTTTGTTGGAGATGCTGTATGCACTGGGGACATGGTTGGCTTCAGGCAGCTTGTACCAGTAATGGGCGGTTTTCGCAAGTTGTTCGCCAGGTCAGTAACTGCCAAATCAGCAATTTACAGTAGAACCCTCAGACTTGGTAATACAGGAGTCACCCTAGGAATAGCTTAATGATCTATTATTCATTTTGTTTCAAATACTTTAAATAATACATGCTCTTGTGCTGATGGGATATGTGTGACATAGGAAAGTTTTTGGTAGAACTATAGCTATAGATAATATAAAAGCCTATTCACCATTTTTATATTTATGGCTTCTTTTAGAATAGTAAATGTATTATTTGACATTTATTGTCAGTAAATTTGTTTTATAAGTGCATGTTAAGGAATGAAACTCAATTCAATTACTTTTACATCACAAACATATCCCATTATATCCCAATAAAAGTCTTTGTCTTTATATATTCTTCATATGCATATTTAACTACATAAATTACAGTTCTAGCTGATTACTTATGAGTGTACATATATACAGTATATACAGTGCAGTCTGTAAGTATTTGGACAGTGACACAATTATTGTTGTTTTGGCTCTGTACTCCAGAACATTGAATTTGAAATTAAATTTAAATGAATAAGGTTATAAAGAGGTGATGGTCAGCTTTAATACGGGTGTGTTTACACCCATATTGGGTGAACTGTGTAACAATTGTAGCCCAAAGGTTACCAAAAGGTACCAAAGGTAATTGAACAAATTTATATAAACTAAAATTTTTATATTTGGTTCCATGAAATTACTTCCCGTTGTCTGTGACCCAACAATATTAAAATACTCTTGATATCTTATTTTCAGGTACTCTTGCAAGTGATACTATAACATCTCTGCATTTGAATGGATCTCTATGGGAATTGGGGGGTGAGACTAGATTAGGTTGTAAATTACACAGGAATAGTATGGGACCCATGGTTGGCTAACTAGCTGTAAATCAGCAAGGGTCTGAGGTATCAAACGAGCCTCAAACCATCACTCTGCTGCCAGATATGCAGGGGATGTGGATGGATCACTTTAAGGGTTTCTTCTCCTGACTTATTTTTCTATAGAGTTCAATAGGAAAATGAGTCAGGAGAAACAAACATTAAAATGGTCCAACCCTTAAAGTTAAATATGAATTAAACAGGATATATGCAAAATTTGAACTATTTTAACTTCATATTAACATATATAAAATCGTCATACCGTAAAATCATACCATTGTTTACTATCTATTTTAGTGACTCGCAAGGTGAATAGTTTTTGCACTCAGTTTTTTTTAGTCAAGTGAACTCACACAGGCCATGCTGTGAGCAGAGAAATCCTCAGTCCTGTAGGTACCTGCCCATAAGAATAACCGCTAATGGCAATCAAGGTGTATGAATGAAACTGCACTGAGGATTTTTCTTTGATTACCACCGCCTGTTTAAATTGAAAAGTGGCATGATGGCTTATTCACAGCATTCATTGTGGAGGTGTACTTTTGGAAATAAAGATCAGTGTTTTTTTGTACAAATATAATAGAATTGGTTTACTTACCTCTTTGTTGAATCTCCATTTAGGATATCTGCAAATGCTGAAAACTATTTGGGGCTTCAGTGAGAAAAATTGATGAATTTTTAATTTTATTTTTTGTATTTCACTGACACGCTTGCAGTATTGTTGCCATAAAGTGACGCTTCACTGATCCTATGAAATGTATTACACGTCTCTTACCCCATGGCACTTTTGGAAAGAGTACGGGAGTCTTGGTGTCCTGGCAAAATTCCTACAAATAAACTGGCTCTCCCTGTGACCCTGACATTTGATTGAGTACACAATCCTTTTGCATTCTCTGTCCACATTCTCTGTCCACATTGATTCCCCCGGTTATTACTGTTAAGGAAAGTGGAGTCCTCAGTTGACCTGCCTGGTTAAATAAAGACTAAGAAAAAAAAGAAAAGAAATGGTCACATTGAATAATATTGGTTAGGCTGGAGACAAACTGAGACGTTTTGGCTATTTCTAGTGGCTATTTCTCCGTAAAGTCTTCTCCAGCACATCCCAAAGACTTTCAATGGGGTTAAGGTCAGGACTCTGGTGGCCAATTCATGTGTGAAAATTATTCCTCGTGCTCCCTGAACCACTCTTTCACAATTTGAGCCCCATGATTCTTGGCATTGTCGTCCTGGAATATGCCCATTGATGGGATAACCTGGTCATTCAGTACATTCAGGTACTCAGTTGACTTCATTTTATTGCTGCATAACGTTGCTGAGCCTAGACCTGACCAATTGAAGCAACCCCAGATCATAACGCCTCCAGAGGCTTCTTTAGTGACGGGTGCAATGGCAACTTTTTTATGGCCAGGCAGTGTAAACATACCTGATGTGTTATACAACACTGAGATGATTGGTCCACTGTAAATATAACTTCAAACCATATGGAATGCCTCTGAACAAAAAAAAAAATGTTTTTCATTGATATTGCTATCTGCAGCAGTTTGTTTTGCCAGCATTGTTTCAAGGGACCAGTTATCTCTGCTGCCCTATATAAAACACAACCCATGATAAGGTCTTTACCTCTAAAATATCCAATACAATGTAATCAGATGTTTAGTCTGTCCTGTTCAGTGTCACCAGAGAGTTAAATATATTGCTAGATTGATAATATGCACCCAGCATCACTGAGACTATGTACACGCAGTGTAGTTGGAGATACCGGCTTGGCAATGTTACAGATCCAATTGTTGTTTTGAACATTTATCACCGTTCATTTAAAGGCAGTGCTATAATAAGCTGGTATATTTCAGTTTAGGTATATTTATTTTAATCCATAACTTTAATTAATGCATTTGGTTTCTCTGTAATTACAACACAAGGTAATTTGTGGTTGCCATGAAATTGTGATTTAGTTTTATTGTTGGTTTTTATTCTTTCATTTTTTAAAGGATGTTCCTTTTTTAATGATTCCATTTAAACAGAAATGGGACCTTACAGAAAACATATGGTAGCAGAGAGAGCCTACTAAGACGTGAACAAGTGGTTTAATTTGAAAAATTAATTACCAGAAAAGATGTCTTGAGAGACATAACGGGGTTGTTCCTGGAGGCAATTTCATTGAAGCCGGAGCTCAGTAAACTAAACGCCATGTTTATTTAATGTCAGCGTATGATCCTTTGTGTGTATATTCTACAATGCTGGGGAGCTTAAGAACCTCAGTTAAGATTTAACTGAGAGCATCCTGGAAAGAGACCAGTCTTATTTTATTCCTTCTAGTTTTTTATCCTGCTTATGCTAGACATCTACACACACTGTACTGCTGAGAAACCCGGTGCATGATTTTGTACTGTAGAAACCTCTATATGTAGGTGCAATGTGAACCACCAGGGTATAATATTAGGGAACAAGGGATACTAACCCCTTATTCTTACCGTCTTGTTACAAGTTGCGGGAGGGGCGATGCCTATAGATCAGGGGTTTTCAACATTTTCTCATCCAGGGACCCCCACTCAGGCTCAAAGGCACCCCATCAGATGTTAAAAATTGTTATATTAAAAAAAAAAGCTTTTATGTTTTGACATAAATATAAATCTATATATAGTCATTGCATATGCATGAGTCTGGCCAGAGACCCCCCCAAAGTACCGTCGAGGACCCTCAGGGGTACACGGACCACCCCTGTTGAAAACCCATGCTATAGATCATGGATATTCAAAGCTGGACCTCGAATGCAAATCCAGCCCTGGTTTTCTGTCTCACAGGTAATTAACTGAAAAATGAGTGCTACTGATTGGCCAGACTGTCTTCACACCCGACTCCCAGGTAAAGGGAGGCTGGAAAAGCCAGCAGCTCTCGGACCTCGAGGACCGTGATTTGAATAACAGGGCTATAGATGATAAATTGTGGATTTGATCTGATCCAGATAATAAGGAATAGGGAAATGGCAGGGGCATATTGAAGGAAATAAATTAGCGAGAGGAGAGTATTTCTTCAGCAGTTTTTTTATTTTCCAGCTGTGCGTATGGCCAGAGGAATGTGGCTGGAGCTCTTTCACAAGTATACCATGTCCACAAATGGAAAGTTCTGACGGTGGCAATCGGTCCTGTTAAGTCCCAATACATAAATTTAGACCAACACGCGCCAGTTCTATTTAGATAGTCAGCATTCTGTTAATTAATGCTACTGGAAAACTGGATGTGAGAATTGGATCGTGGGGAGAAAACGTGCCTTCATGACGGGGCTGGATGTTGGGAGAGCCAGGCAGACATCGTTTTGCATTTTTCAGCGGAGAGGTTTTTAAAGAGGCCCTTTTCATTTACCAGGATAGGAGAGCACTCAACGCGAAACTGAACTCTTTATAAAGCTGCCGTGTAGTCTCTTCCCCTCACCTTTGACAAGATCTCTGTGAGTATCTCCTGGCTGCGAATCCCTATATTAGGTGGGGAGACGCATTACAGCTGACTCACTTTCAGACTGCATATTCCAAACATGAAGGCAAAGGGCTTGTAACAAAATGGTCACACAAGCTAAATTAATTAATTAACGTTTTTTTTACTTGGTTTAGTTAGTTGACTTCCAAGCAGTTGCTTGTGTGGTACCCTTATTGTTGCTTTTATGTTATTTGCTTAATAGTTGGAATTTATTGCTTATTTGATTATTTTTTCCCCATTCATGTATAGAGCAGAACTATGGTACCTGGGTGTTGTGTTCAGAAGCTGCTTACATGCGCATACACTGCACACTGACCAGATTAAAACACTGTGGTTGTGCCATACGTTTCTCTCATCCCTGTACGGACAAACATCATGGCCAGTTTCCTGCAGTCTGAGCTGTGCTGGATGAATAGCAATAAGAACATGAAGATGGTATTGAATAGGAGGTATTGAATAGTTCACTGGGGCCCATGGGTGATGCACCCAATGAGGAAGCGTTCCAGCCAGGCGCATATGAGCCGGACACTCGGGTGCTGAGATGTATGAGTGAAAATACGTTTGGGCCTGGCTGCACATGTTTCAGACATGGTGTTAGTGTCACCATCCTTAAGAGAGACGGTCCTACAGTTGCAACGAGAGATTACAAATGGAGAGGTGGACGTGGAGTAAAAAAAACAGATTCTTAAAGGGGGTTCATTGGATAATCCTATTAAATGCAAAAGTATTGAAATGCTAAAATGGAGAATGATATTTTTTCTTGCTAGTCCACTTTTAAATATTATATTGTCAAGCACACATGTCCAGATGCTGTGGACTGCTATGGGCGTGAAATGGTTTATGTAGAGATTAGGAGGTGGAAAATGTGTTCTGTCTGCAGGTGATGTGAGAACTTAAAATGTTTTTTTTTTTTTACTTTTCTGTGCTGGTATCGCAGGAGCATGAAATTCAAGTGTTGGTGAAGCATGCAGTTACTAAGCCCCAGACCCTAAGCTACAGCACTCTCACCAAAAGCAATATTCTGTGGGTCAAAATGTCTTGCTGTGAAAAAATTCATAGATGACAATGTTCACTGTGCATTCTGTGGCCCGGAATTCAATCAACGTTCTGTCCTGTGCGCTGCCTTCAACGAAGGGATGTAAATGAACACCGTTATGACATTTTGAAAAAGTAGATTCATAAAAATAAAAAAATATCCATGTTTACGATCATCTTCTTATGCTAGAATTGCCCAGTCTTGGATCAATAATCAATAATGTTACTGGGACACAACAGGAAGTAGTCAGAGTGAAATAAGAAGCAGGAGGTGGCAGTGTAATGTACCGCACAAGGACGTGGGCTGGGAACTTAATGGCTTTAGGCCCAATTCCCAGGTGGGACAGTGCTATTGTACCCTTGAGCAAGGTACTCAACCCTGAATCGCTTTTTTAAAATATACGGCTGCATAAATGGATTGCGTAAGCTGTGTAAGTCACTCCGGATAAGATGTAAACGCAATGGTTTACCGGCTAAGTAATCAGACTGAAGGAAAGGAATCTCACCACTCCCCTCTCCAGATGCTCTGAAGGTATAGCTGGGGCCTATAGGCTATGTGTTGTATGAGTGCAGGTAAGTCCTATAGAATGCAACGAAAAGCTGTTTCTCAATGGCGGTTCTCTCATTCACTTCTCTCACTGTGTAGTGTACTGGTTAGCCTGAGGGAGAATGCTTCCCTCCGCATTTGCCTGTGAAATGCACGACACGGCCCGGGATAAGTGACACTGATGGACTGCTGAAGCAGACGCAATGCTTTAGCCAGCGCATTATAGCGACTGTAAATAGATTTGTCGAGTCCCGGCGCACAGAAAATAGATTTTCTTCTGTCATTATTCTTATTATTGTTTGTTCCGTCTGTTTTTGATAGATGCAGAGCTTGTGTAGTTCATGCCGGGCGCGGCAGGGGGAGTTGACTGCCTTTTGGGGCTTTCGACTGTCTGAGCTATAAATAGTGTTGTTTTGACAGCAGGTCTTTGAGATCAACACAAAAGTACAGTCAAAGCGCTTATATTTCCATCATTAAAACAAAGCATTGGTAAAAAGCACATGCTAGTCATGCCCCCGTCTGCCTGGTTTCAGATACTGTTGTATATCTAGTTATCTAGCTTAACTACACATCTGCCTTTGTATGATTGCATTTGACTGTATTGCTCTCCTATATGTGCTCAGATTGCAGTGTTCACAGGGGTGATTTCTTGATTTACAGAGATTACATGGCCGTGAAATGCTATGGTAAAGTACACCTGCAGTGCATATTCTTCACAAGGTACATAATATCAAGACACTGCAAAATAAGCACGTTTGATTTGCTGTAACCTTTCATAGCAGTCATTATGAATCTCATATTAGTGATCGGTTCCTTTACTAATAGAATGTGGTGAAGATGCAGACACTGTGAAACCTCAATGTGACCTTCTATCATATTTATGCCCAGCGCACTCTGCTATACTGCTAATACTTAACCTCCATGAATTATGGGGGGGCATGAAGTCTCGACCAGTTTTATTCCATCTCAGATTTTTCATTAAAGAAAATTAATAATCAACTGCATGCGTTCCACAACTCTCGTAAATTCCGCCGAAGACGCTTCTGCCGCGAACGCAGACTTGGGTTTCCCGCTGGCCGTCTTTCCACCTGCGCCAGGGAGCCAGGGAGCCAGGGAGACGGTGTGAAAGATCCGGCTTTGCGTCAGGGCCGTCTGACTGCTCATGCGGCGGCTCCCTGCGTGTCTGACGCGGCCCTCGTTAGCGCGGCGTGCCCGGGGGGGGGGGGGGGGGGGGGGCATGGAGACGTCTCAAAAGCATGCCGGACGCACATGAAGGGATCGGGGCAGTCCGGCCTAATTTGACCTCCGGGCTTTGCTCCACTTCCTTCTTCAGCGATCACGCCCCCCGACGACCTGCGTGCCCCTCCACTACAGAGACAAATTAGCTGTCCGTTATACAGAAGATGTCATGTGCTGTATTATACTCCATACTGTATATGAAGACCCTGGTGCTAAAAGTACTGGTCACATTTTTAGACAATTCAAGTTGAGCATAGAAACATGTTGTATTTGTTTAGCTAAGTCCACCCTATACATATTGTTAACAGAAAAGATGCCTAAGCAATGCATAAAAACAGCAAAACCTTTAATGGCTGATTTTATGGATCAATGATATTTTCGGATCTGATTTCCTCAAAATAGACATTTTGTGACTTCAGTACTTTTAGCACCAGGGTCTTCATATATAACTATAGATTATGCAGAATAATCTTTTGTAAAATCTGTTTATTAGATTATTATGGTCCATTTTTATTTCTATGATATAGTAAAATAATGTACAGTATGTTTTAAAAATGTATTCCCAAGTTAATGCACTAACATGTTCAAACAGCAAATTGAAAAAGCCCTTTCCAATTTCACAAGATATTTGGGAATTACTGTAGATTACTTTGAGCACTCAGGTTCTCTTCTCTAACCATGGCAGGACCAAAGGGTCTATAATAATAATTACATTTGAAAATGTATGATATTCCATAAGCTGGAGGTGGGAAGCGCTGAAAGCAACCGTTTGTTTGTTTGTTTCTTCCGGAGGGTCCGAATTCCTGTGCAACACTCACATAATCCCAGTGAAGAACGAGGAAGGAGTGGTGATGATGTTCATCATAAATTTCGATTATGTTCTGGACGTATCAAGCAGCGACTCCGTAGAGAAGCTCAGCCACACGTCTTCTGCCAAATCCAACCACAGTGAGTACCCCGGCCTAGTGCCATTTTCCCAGCTTTGAAGTGTGTAACTCAGTGTTCTTCTTGCCTCTCACTGGACACCTCGGATCCAGCGTGGGCCAATGAGAGGAGCGAGGGTATACCTCCCCCATCCTGACTCACTGCACAAAATGGGAATTCCTTGTCAACAGAACCTTTAAGCAGACGTCGTCTAGGATGTCCCTGCATGTCTGCGTAAAGGGCTGGTGAGTCAGGGACCGTGTAACAGAAGACCTGTGATGTCATCAGCAGCACCCAGGCTAGGAGGAGTTTATCCATGACCTACACACAGTATCGCACCTTCTTTGCAGGAGACATGATTTGATTCTTTACAGAAGACTCTCCAAAAGCATGTCAAATTATCATCTTCCATTACCGCATTTTGTGTTAATACCTTGATCATCTGATGTAGGAACACATAACACCTGCATACCCATGTGAAAAACAGTATGCTGAATTATATATATATATATATATATTATCTTGTACAAACAGAAAAAGCAGGAGCTGGCTGCAGCAAGAATTGAACCGAAAGGGAAAAGATTCTACTGGGCTTGTCCAAATTCAAAAAAGTCAACAATAAGATCATTAATGGCAAAGTGTAAGCAGACCACACACTCAGAAATTGAAGGATCAGCCTCATTATAAATGTAGCTTTTAATTTGAGTTCAAACAGAGAGCACAAACATGATAACGAGACAAACGACGTGTTTCGACAGTCCTTCCTCCTCAGGTTCACTCAAGAATTTGAACAAGCTCAGTGTCATTTTTTTCTCTTTTGGTTGTTATTATTTTATACATTAGCACACTCAAAGTATAATTAAGTTTTAGATAATTATCCTCCAGGTAAGATTTATGCTCCCTTTTTAACATCGATGGCTGCGGCCCCAAATGTGCCGTTGCTCTCGATCAGCGACTACCAGCAGCTGCGTGGCCTGGCAGTCCCCCGTCTCATTTGCACACGGCACACACCTGGCACACACCTGGCTGCTGGCTACTCCCTGAGGCCACTGAGGGGCAGCGAACAACACTGATCCTGCTTCTAAATAAGTCACCTTATGAGGTCCTCTTAGCCAGCTTCATCCTAGTGTAAAGTACCCACAACCAAATCAAGCACAACAAAGCAAAACACATTACGCTTTGTCAACTTTTCTAATGAAATAATAATAATTTACAATATTATATAGATAGATAGAATACTTTAATAATCCCCAATGGGGAAATCCCCTTGTTGCAGCACATAAAACATAAGACACCCAACACAATAAAAAAAACGTATAAGACATAAAGGCATACACAAGGACATTAAAAAGGCACAATCAACACCATATATAGGTGCGGTAGAATACAATAAATAAAAACTCCAATCTAAAAATCTAAAATGTCAGTTCAATCTAAAATGTCAATCTACAATGCCAGTTAAGTCCCTGGCATCCCGCCAGTCAGGGGATGCATTAAAAAGTCTGAAGGCAGCAATGTAGGTGTTTTCACAAAAGTCATATTTTGGTACTAAATATTTGGTTCCAACACTCTCTGGGCCTTGTGTGATGTAATGCTGGGAATTCCTCCTCCCATCAGTGCAGCCCCTGCTGCTGCTGCTGCTCACCTGATTAATCTATGTGTCCAGCGCTAAGCAGCTCTGTGACTCTAACCTCCCCTTCAAGGCACAATGTAAATGGGCCCCCTGGCAGCAAGGCAAGGTCATCCTCCAAATCTCGTTAATTGGCCAGGGAGCCCTCAACGGTCTTGTGCGGCACCGAAATAGGCTTCCACGCGGCTTTATAGAAGACATTCTGCCAAAAGAAATGGTTATTTCATAATTGGCTGCCACATGAATAAAGGATTATTAGCTTTGCTCATCTGGATATCTAAGTGGTCGCTGTTGGTAAAGCGGGAGGCTGAAAGAGTGAATTATTGGCTGCTTCTGACCGCGTTCGCACCGGCGTGTAACTCAGGATGAAGAAAGGAACAAATAAAACACTCTTTATGGTTCACCATTGTTCTCATTTTCATACACGTTTAAAAAAGGCCGTAGAATGAAACGAGTTCACTTACAATTGCTGCTATTTATCAGATTGTGCCTTCCACAACCTGCAGTATGATGTTGAATTCACATAACGGGAGCAGTGATTATGTGGGTTTGACCCGTACAGTACATGTTCTCTGCTCATCAGTATCAAGGAAGCAGGAAGGAGCCTACAGGAATGTTCCGTGAATGATCGGAGATGACTTTTACAAAGCGGGCGATGCAACCGCTGTGCTTCCAGAGCGTGGAGCTTTCCGCACTTATTATATCGTATTTTGAGATTTCCCACTGCTCAGCAGTGGGAAACCTGTAATTTTCCGAACCTGTGATTTTCCAAAGCCTCCCTTCATTTTCTTGGTTAATATTGAAATGCAGAAGATCAGTAATTGAATGCAGCGTTTATTTACCCTCCTCTTAGCTATGTGTCAGAAGGTGTAAGTGTCAGAGAAAAGGCTTTTCAGCCTCCTGTTTGAAGATGTGGGGCTCCGGTTTCTTCAGTTACTGAGCGCCCCAGAGCCATAAAGAGAAAGTGTATCTCCGTCACCCGGGGCAGTGCTGCCTCTACTGTGTGTGCGCGCGCGTGCATGCATGTGTGTGTGTGTGTGCACGTGCATGCATGTGTGTGTGTGTGTGTGTGTATGTGTGCGTTCGTGTTTTTATGAAGAGTGTGCATGGGTTTGAGTATGTGTAAATGCGTACATAGACTGCTATGTTTTTTCGTTTGTGTGTGTGTGTGTGTGTCAGGTTGTGCATGCTTGCGTGTGTGCCTGTGTGTGTGTGTTGTGCGCATGTATATGATTCCATACTCGCATGTGCGTATGTGTTTTTGTGTGTGTGCGTGCGCGTGTGTGTGTGTGTGTGTGTGCGTGCGCGTGTGTGTGTGTGTGTGCGTGCGCGTGTGTGTGTGTGTGTGTGTGTGTGCGTGCGCATGCGCGCGCGCGCGTGCGTGTGTGTGCGCACGCGCCCACATATGTTACTCTATACTATTCTCCACACTGCTAATGAGAAGTGATTATTTGCTACTATAACAGAAGTCATGACACAAAGGGACAAAGAACAGTACATTTACCAATGGAGGAATTACCATGTGGTCAAACAGAAAGGCGGAGCCTGACTGGTAGATTCAGATCAGAGACATCACATGGGTAAATAAACATGTACAAGAAAAAACTACTGCCAGCCTTTCCCTGCCTCTAAAACATGCTTTCATACTTCAGGGGAAATCGGCAACTCAAATCTAATTATCATTCTATGCAAATGTATCTGGTGGTATCATAGCAACCAGCAAAAGTGCGCATGTAATGGAGCATAATCCCCTGATTTTTGTCTGTACGCTGCACTGCATTCATAACACTTACTAAAGTCAGTTCAGCATCACCCATATCTGAGTTTTAATGTACTGCATTCATAACAAGAACTGTCTAGATATCCTGCCAACAAACCAAAGCATCTATCAAGAATATGCCAGAATAATGCGAACTGGAACCATAAATTGTTATCCAATTAAGGAATGCCCCTTTGTTTCAGGATATTAATGCTTATTGTGAATGAGACTGCAGCGATGTATGCAATTATGACAACAGTAGACACACAGCTTGAAAAATTAATTACATAAAAGCCAATTCATGCCCCGCAAGTTAAGTCCGATGGGAGAAACTTTGGATTTTGCATTTACAGCCCTGGCATTCATTATGTTTGATTTTTTTTTTTTTAAAGTGTCATGCCTATTAATTTCATGTACGAGACTAAATTGCAATTCATCCCCTCGTGAACTATTCCATCTAATTTTGCAATAATTTATATCAATGACTTAATAGATCCTGTAGGAAATGGCAAATATATGTGCAAAGAGTAGCTGCCCCCCAATGTAAAATTAGACACACTCTTTATTCCCCGATGCTGTAAAATAGGGGTGTCATGAACTGAAGTATAAAAGGAGATTAACTCTCCAGTTTGCCATTCCAAAGACCTGTTCTACTTTGCTTGACTGTAAGTGTGTAGAGAAGCACAGGAACCGGAATTTCATGCTCCCATTCCTGCTGAATTCGTACAAGACAGAGGAATGAGTAATTTGGGATAACAGCACTGTTAGCCCTCTGGTGCAGAAGGCCCCGTACACATAAGCTGCAATTGAGGCTTTAGTTATTTATGTATTTTTGCCATAAAATCCGGGTATTTACTTGGTCAATCTCAAGTGGAAAGAAAAACAGCTGAGCCACTGCAGAGAAGATATTTTTTATGGGATATATTTAATTTAGCAAGCATATAAAAATATGATTAAATATACATCACTGCACTTTTAATTATGCACTCAATGCTTTCTATAATTTAACATAACAGACTATGTGATTGTGTAAAAATGTGAAATTCTGATTTCAGAGTATCATGGTTCCCAAGCAAAAAATAGTTTATGACCATTTCTGTATGACATCTGGAATTACCACACTGTGTGTGCATACACAAAATTACACACCAGTAAGCAATTTCAGGACAGGCGACTAATGGATACCCGGAGCAGATATGAAGCCAAGCTTGGCAATCGCAATGCAGTGGAATGGCATCAGTGCTCCTGTAACTGTAACCAGTGTACGTGCTATTACCGTTCACACAAATTAGCCTGGTATGCTGACCCACCATGTACGCTAGATTTTATTCCAAATGAGCTAAGATATTTGGGTTTTATTAAGCTGTTTATTGAATATTAGCAGTCGGCCATCTGATGAAAGCCCTACATTTAAGAAACACGATGTTCCAGGTGTGTTAAAACAAGTAAAGATATTCCTTCTACTAATTTGTTGTTGCATTGCATTTGCTCAACTGTCAAAATAATTGATTGACAGGCATCTTCAATGCTCTGTTGTGGACCCTGTTTGAGTCAGATGGGTGAGTTGTGTTCGTAGAGCACTGTGACGTTAGCGCATGCCGCAGGCTAATGACAGGTCACGGTGACGGTGTTGAATGATAGCGGCCTTATGTTTCTAAGTTCTGTTTCACTTTCTCTTCTTCTGGTGTTAATGATCAATAAGGAGCACTCTCATGTCTGCACTCATGTCTGCTCAGTTTGAGTGACAGAAATAAAAGGGATATCATAGATGACGTGCGTGAGTAAACAAGGTTAATCATTCAGGTTTGCGTGAATATAGTTTATTTTATTATTATTATATTATATATTATTATTATAATTTTTATTTGGTTAAGGTACGATATAATATTATTTAATACAAACCCCAATTCCAAAAAAGTTGGGACAGTATGTAAAATGCACATAAAAGCAGAAAGCACTGATTTGTAAATTCTCTTATACATATATTTAATTGAACAGTACAAAGAAAAGATATTTAATGTTTTACTTTATCATTCCACAGGTAAACAGGTGATGCCATCATGACTGGGTATAAAAGGATCTTATTTTCAGGTACTCTTACAAGTGATACTATAACCTCTCTGCATTTGAATGGATCTCTGTGGGAATTGGGGGTGGGACTAGAGAGGTTATAGTATCGCTTGTAAGAGTACCTGAAAATAAGATATCAAGAGTCTTTTGATATCCTTTTATACCCAGTCATGATAGCATCACCCGTTTACCTGTGGAATTCCTTCAGTCTTTTATTATTTTTTTTTTTTTCCTTTTCCCGCCCCAACTTTTTTGGAACGTGTTACAGGCATTAAATTCGGAAATTAGCGTATATTTACAAAAATCTATAAAGTTGATAAGGTAAAACATTAAATATCTTTTCTTTGTACTGTTTTCAATTAAATATATGTAAAAGAGAATTTACAAATCACTGCTTTCTGCTTTTATGTACATTTTACATATTGTCCCAACTTTTTTGGAATTGGGGTTCGTAGATTTCAAAGAAAATATGGAAAGGATACGCAGTAACTTAAAGATGCTTGGAATTTGTTCCAGCTAATGAAAAATAACTGTCAGAAATATAATATAATTAACAGTAACATGACTACAATGTATCAGGGGATCATTAGAACAAAAAACAAATCCCATTCAATTAAGACTGAAATATAAAGTATATGAAGGGTTCACCAAATCTGAAAATTCACATCATGCTATCATCAATGAAACAATTTAAAACATCTATTGAAAAGGCCAAATTCAGCCGTAATGATTTAAGCCTCATTTCCTTTTATCCAGGAGTGGACATTATGTTACAGTCTCATGTCTAAAAGAATCCTGTTGAAATTTTCAGACAAGGTTCTTGATTTTGCTTGGTAATATATCGACTTTTGAATCCTAATGCTTTTAGGGAAGATTAAAGATCTTAACACGATTGCATTTTGGTCATGAAATTCCTGTAGTGTTGTGACGGTCTCTGTGTCTGCCTCAGAAATGCATTGTGCTGGAGGAAAAATGAGCGGTTCATACATTCAGTGCAGTTCTCATGATGCTATTTTTAAAAGCATGTGCATATTGGCAGATGAGTTATTATGAGTTACAGTTTTCCTTTTTTTTTTCCTCTCCGGCAGGGAAAGGGAGGTTCTTTCGATTTCGTCTGCCCCTGTTAAGCCTTCTGGGTGCCAGCAAGCAGTCGCTCCCGCAGGAGGACCCAGATGTCGTTATGGTCGACTCCCCCAAACAGAGTGACGATTCCTTCGCCATGCAGAGCTACAAGTCCCTCACGAAGGAGAGCTGCAGCCCGTCGGGCGCCGACGACACCCGAGCCCTCATCGGCTGCCAGTGTCCCACGCCCGTCAGCGTGTCGGGACCCCTCGACCACTCCTCCCCCAGACTGCACTGGGGCAGCCTGCGCCCTGACCGGCACCGGTCCACCACCTCCCTGTCCCAGGCCGGGTCCCGCGAGCGCGTCTGCGGCATGAGGCGGGCGTCCTCTGTGCAGGACATCGAGGGCTTCCGGGCGAACACCAAGTGCGCTTTCAGAGACCGCCACGCGAGCGAAGGTACGCCGCTCCGCTCTGAAGCGCCGTTTTACGCACCTGTGATTACCGTGGTTACCGAGATGCAGCACCGCGCTTCAGTCACATGATCAGATCACGTAGTCCAGTCCATGTGCCTGTTTCTAGTGCTGTTATACGGTATATAACACTGATGCTATCTGTGTATAAAACATGCACATGCACAGACCCAATATGGATGTAAATACCCTCACATTAAAGCCATCAGCCTGCACTTTAACCTCATAGTCAGACCCAATATGGATGTAAATACCCTCACATTAAAGGTTGTATCAGCGATTTTGGGTGACGTCACTTCTGAAGCGAAATCCCAAACAAACATACTTAAATAGTGTTCAAGCATCCAGAATTATAACCACGTTAATAACGTTTGTAAGAAACCAAACCGTTTGTAAATCCGTCAAGATTTCAGCGAGATAAGAGCATTAGCGTTTGTGCAGATCATTGTGATTGGTTGGAATACTGTTTATTTTGGTTTTGAGTGGTTGGTAGTACCATTTGTTTTTGTGTACGATCTCGGAGCATAGGCTGCCTACAGAGACGCGGTTTTTTTGACGGCCTGCTTATGGGGCGGGCAGCTAGCGGATCGTGAGGAAAAATCAGATGAATGTGATCATTTATGTTTCCACCCAAAATCGGTGATACAACCTTTAAAGCCATCAGCCTGCACTTTAACCTCATAGTCATTGTTTAATTTCACATCCAATGTGCTGGGGTACAGAGCCAAAACAACAAAAATTGTGTCACTGTCCCAATACCTTTGCATTTAACTGTATATATATATATATATATATATATATATATATATATATATATACATATAAATGTAGCAGATGACACATTGCCATTGTATTGTCATTAATTGTGTGTGAGAAAGATGTTGGCTTCAGTTCATAAGTAGGTACAGCTAGAACTTCATATTTCTTGTTCTCCTTTTTTTCTTTTCAACACAATGGTGGTACATTTCAGACAATGGTCGCAGGTTCAAAGGTAACAATACACGTCGTGCACGTGCCTGTGACACCATATATTGGACTGCTTGGTGCATGCATTGTGTGGAAAGAAGTATGAACACAAAGTGTGTGTCAGACACACTTAGCATGTATGATCTGGAACATGGATGATTTATGGGAATGCTTCAGTATCATGGCCTCCATTACTGCCAAGCGCCAGGTCACTAAAAATGCTTCCGCGCTGTGGCTCGTTCTCCTTGTTCAGCATAAATAACCTCCTGTAAACCTGCATGAAGCAAGGCTTGCCTTAAATCTCTCTTTGACTAGTATGTCATTTTTCAATGCTGAATCCCCATTATGCCCGGTCAAAATAATTATTCTACCTGTCATGACTGATGAAAAACAAATTTGAATTTGAATGCATATCACAGTACACTGGGTATAGTCAATCTTTCTGTTTTAGTTTAGTATGCAGTCAGTTTGTTTCATTTTGTGAGTCATGCCTTCAAAAAGCATGATCAAAAGTTTTTTTTTTTAATTCCAAGGCACTCCCTTTTATGAATATGTTAAGAATCATTCATTGAAATGTGGTAAGCATAAAGGGAGTGGCTTAAATATTTGTTAGGTTAAACTAATTGATATTTAATAAACCGTTGTTCCACAGAGCACCATGTTTTTGAGAGAGATTTTCACTTTCACAAAGAAGCAGTCATGTCCATGTGTTTTACTCTGACCTATCCTGTTAGCTTCCTGCTACCACCTGCCTCACTATACCTACTAGTTCTCACCTGCGCTGATTATGCATGGACATGCTTGTGGTCTCTAGTTCTCAGATATTTTATTGGTGGAGTTTAATTACGATATTATTCTCAGCAATCAAAAAATGGAAGAAAATGACGTTGAGTTTTGCATTTTGCAATACAAGAACATGTGTTATTAGGATTGCCATGAGTGACTATAACTATTTAAAACATGGATATTTTTTACCTTCATGTGGACATATGAATAATTTTATTTGTTTAAGATTTTAAGATTAAAAGATATTTACTCAGAAGCAGCTCCAACCCATGAGAGGCAGAATACATAATAATACAAAATAATAAGAAAATATATATATACTGAACCCTGCTGTATGCAATTTAACATTTCTGGGTTCCATTCCTAAATGAGCCATCAGAACCAATGTGAAATGTTATCTTGTGAAATGTTCTGCAATGTAGGCACATTACTTACATTACTTACAACTACTACTTGACGTTCTGCTCTACGTGAGCGCTGAGCAACTGTCAATAACCGCCTGAGTTTGGAAAAATGGCGACGTACAGGATTCAAGCATAACCATTTTAGGTTGAATCCGGTCAGTTGTTAGCTGTAACGTCAAATTAGCATAATCGCTAACTTATCATTTTCCTATAGCTAATATACGCAAATAAGCCATCTAAAACTAGGCGCATATGGTTAGTGTGGCAAACAAAAGCACGTTTCGTTCCTGTCAACCCCAGCAGACCGAAAACTTGGGTCCATAGCTAACGACGTAGCTACTTCCGTATTGCTCCTCTCTGATCCACATTCAAAAGTGCTCAGCTACGCTCTGAGTGGATCAGAGTGAGCGATACTGAGCAACCCCGTTAAGTGCGTTCTTCGCTCTGAGCGAAGCTGAGCTGCGCAGTTACTTAACGCGCCCAGTATTCGTGCGGTATCTACTTTGCTGGTGCTACTCCTGCTACAATAGTAACGGTCTGCTGTAAGTGAATACAAAAAGCACTGGAGGGGGGAGACATTGGTTAAGAAATCCCTATTTACCATCCACAGCAGAGGACCACGGGCAATATTGGATTCTGGCACATTAGCTGTTCCTTCGCTGATATTGTTCCACTTTTGTCTTCAAGGCCCGTTCAACCATTTAAAATCCAGCTTGCTGGGCTCCACCTCGGATTCCAACCTCAACAAGTACAGCACCATCAACAAAATCCCGCTGATCGCGCTCAACTTCTCGGAGGCCAACAACGAGAAGAAGACGGCCTCGCCGCCATCCTCTGAGAACACCATCATTGCACCAAAGGTCAAAGACAGAACGCACAACGTCACAGAGAAGGTCACACAGGTAATTCTATTTGGACGCAACTTGGACATTTTTTTTTTTATTCATGTAAACAGAAGGGTTCGGTAACTTACTCAAGGGTACAGCAGCACCCATCCCCTTCTGAACCTTTTAATGTACAACCTTCTGATTAAAAGTCCAGTTCCCTAACCACTTAGCTACACTGATTCCTGTGCACAGGAAACAGTCCTGGCCCAGAAATCAGCGACCAAATCCTTTATTGGCTGGTCTGCTTGTCTAAAAAATAGTTAATGTCAGTTATAGGACAAATGGTATTTATTACAGTATTTTTGGATGTTTTTTAGATTTTAGACAGCGGCATTCGTTGATAAAATTTGCACTGTGGTTTCTGTGCTTTTGGTTCGGCCACAACATTTAGCAGCACAAAACTGGAAAAAACACATTACTTGGCAATAGCAGTATGGAGCCATGTTCCCAAATGGATTTTTCGGAGGCTTGAACAACAGCTGGAGGTTTGTCTGGGTGGCACACAAAACGTGTTCAGTCCCAGGTTTAAACCAATTTGTGCTGGTGTTCCTTAGATTAATAAAGCTATTTCTGTCATCAGACTCAGTATGTCCATTACCACAAAAGTCCTTAAGACAGGATATTTGCTGTTCAGGGAAGACAGTTCAAATGAAACCCTGAATTTTGGCTTACCATTTCATAAGACTGATTAATTCTTCCAATGATATGTTGTCATGAAAACAAAATTTTCTGTTTTAGTGTGCACTGTAATATGACTAATAGTTCATATTGCAACTGTGGCTAAAAACAGGAGCACAGTATGAGAGATTCTAGTTTTTTCCTCATACAGATTTGTAATTATCCTCTTATTGATGTAAATGTGAGTGTACAGCGTCTGCCAGAGGGCTAACCAGTCTTAGACTCTGTTGAATGTCAGTGGTAGCAGCAGCTCTCCTTATTTCAGGTATAAACAAGGCTCATTTGAAATGCAATAGCTGTTATTTTTCTATTGTATTTCTGTGTTTTCAATGTGTTTTTCCATTGTCCTCTATTGTTTTTTTACATTTCTATATTTGAGTGATTTCAGTGTGACGCTGAAAAGGCATTTCTTTCCCTGCTTGTTGAGACGTATAGAAAAATTCATAATTCATGCCTTCCATTGCAGAAAAATATGCTGAGGCAACACAAAAAAAAAACCCAATGCCTTCATCATTTCCAACGTAGTATTTATAAAGGAAAGGGCTCTCGTCCACTAACTGTCAGTCGTCATTAAATCTAGATAAGAATTAAAAACTCACAGAGTGATAAATTGCAGCATATCTCAGCTAAGCGCAATTAGGCAACAATAAAGTCAGAATTATTTATTGAGCCATACTGGTGGAAACAAACATGGCAGAGAGAGGTGCAATTTTGCCTGTGGCCATAAGAAATCTCAATGGTGCAATGGAGTTTGTGGGTCAATATTCTGCTCATATCGGAAATACTTAAGCCTCGATGAGTCGTTGAAAACCAATGAAAGGGGTTAGAATTGCAGAAGAACGAGTTGCACGTCCTGTTTTTATCTGTACATTTCACGTTTGAAATGAGCACATTACCAGCCCAAAGTGGGGCTATTTATTTCATAAACAGGGGGAGGATGGTGCACTTTCACAACAACTCAACAGAACATGGCCCTGTTCTTGTGCGATATCTGTGCACTTTTTTTAGGCAATGTCCTGGACTAAGATTTCCCTACCTGCTGTACACCTGTCTTCTCAAGCAGTGCTAAACCCCCTCAAGCAGTGCTATTCGCCAGTCTCTCCATCCACTCTCCAGCCAGCCTGGAAATTAAATTTGCTGACTTCGGACTGAAGCAGCTTATGACCGGTCTGTAAATTCAATTTCATTTCCCCTGGCCTCACACAGCCACCTGTAATGGGTGATTCGCCATGCTGAGGTGATTTCCATTCTACAGAGTAAACTGGGTGTGAATATAATTTATTGCAATATGCTGGGCAGGCTTGCAAAGTCAGAAGACCAAACATATTGTCCAAATGTCTATCATTGAGGCTGAATGGATACACAAAGCTTATATTCCCAAAGTAAACCCGCAGGCTAAAATCTCTGACATAATATTTGATTATATAATAAATAAAGCATAAAACAAAAAGCATTAACTGACTTAACTTTGTCTTAATGTATCAAAAGCATCCCAAATATCCAATAACAAACGTCTGTATGCAATCAACAAGCAAATTTAATTGTTAACCCTTTTCTTCGCAAACTTAGTTCTGCAAGTTAGTTTTAGTGATTTCTGAACTTGCTTGTATGTAGAGATTCTTGCTTTTCATTCTTCGCCAAAAGATAAGGACAAAGGGTGATTGAATCCCAGCCAAAATCAGAGCTGACTTCTATATCTGCTGCTGTTGGGGCTTCTTGCAAGCCGGATCTGTCAGCTTCTGATGCTATGAGCGTTGTTTATGCAAATCATTTTTATGCCATAGATATGCATGAAGAGCATTTATATTTAGATTTTGCTGTTGGCTTGGTAACAGATTGGCATTCTTAAAATAAGGTACACTGCTAGGATAGAATTTGTACTGTGTTTTAAAGTAATGACACAATAGTGATATGGCATGATAGAACGTCTTAAGAAGCCTTACTGCTACTTGCATTAAAATCATGATATTAATATACAGTATATTCAGAAGCTCTCTCTCCCCCTCATTTACTTAAGTGCACAAATTGTCATTTGATCATTATAATACATAAGAATTATGGAAACAAACATTTTTAGTAGACATCACTTAGCTGGATTTACACTGCAAGAAATGTCTGTATTAGCAAGTGTTTTAGTCTTTTCTTTTTTAACAAATCTTAACAAGCATTTTAATCTCATACTTAGACTTCAGAATCTCATTTCTGTTACCTTTTTACTTAATAAAACAAACTATCTGCCAGTGAGATGAGATATTTTTACAAGATTTGCCAATGGGATAAGATAATTTCACTTGTCAAGTAAAAAGTAACTTAAAACAAGCTAGTATTTTCCACTTTTGAGGGGGAAAATATGATTTTAAGTCTCATTAGTAGACTAAAACACTTGTTAAGAGAGACATTTTTTGCAGTGTAAGCTAGCAGCCAAGATGAGCTTTTTTCAATTTTTTTATTTCTTTATTTTTTGTACCTTGAGATTATTAAAATGGTAATGGTGAGAATTTTAAAAGATGCAGCAGTAAAAGACAAGGAAATGAAACCCTGAAATACAATAGAAGAGGATGTGAGCCAGCGATGGTTGTGTGTGACAATGGGGGGTACTGTGGGGGGAAGGCCCTGCTGTCGGAAGGCTGCCATTAACAGGCGGCCATTTTGGTAGACGTACATACAGGAAATACACCCTCCTTTCCTCCACTACCACCTCCTCTCCTCCGTGCCCCGGAAACAGATCTTCGTGTTTTAATCTAATGTTGCTGATTACATCTCAAATACGTATTAATAGTTACATATCAATTCATGTCTCAACACAATCCGCAACGTCAGGCACATTCTACACTGTACACGCAAATACTTGAACTCAAAACACCAAAACACTCAGGCAATTTTGCATACTTCCGGGTAGGAGAGGAGTGGTAGTGGGGGTGTGGAGGAAAGGAGGTGGGGAGTGAAGAATATTGGGATGCACCCCACATACTTTAAGTTCCCAACTCTAAAACTGATGAAAGCTAGCTAAACTGGCTGAAATAAAAAAAACTTTTGTCCTTCTTGTAAAGGGGATGGTTTAATTTACACAACAGTTTAACAACTGATAATGGTGTGAATTTTAAAAATTTCTCCTCACACCTCCTGTTATTACTGTAGGTGCTGTCTCTGGGAGCAGATGTTCTGCCCGAATATAAACTCCAGACTCCAGGCATCAACAAATTCACCATCCTCCACTACAGCCCGTTTAAGGCGGTGTGGGACTGGCTGATCCTACTGCTGGTCATCTACACGGCCATCCTGACGCCGTACTCTGCGGCCTTCCTCCTCAACGACCGCGAGGAGCAGAAGAGGCATGAGTGCGGCTACTCCTGCAACCCGCTCAACATCGTGGACCTGATGGTGGACATCATGTTCATCATCGACATCCTCATAAACTTCCGCACCACCTACGTCAACGCTAACGAGGAGGTGGTGAGCCACCCGGGCAGAATCGCCATCCACTACTTCAAAGGCTGGTTCCTCATCGACATGGTCGCCGCGATACCCTTTGACCTGCTCATTTTTGGATCGGGGTCTGATGAAGTAAGCGGTCGCCAACACACAGTCTTTTTTTTTTTTTTTTCAGGTTTCTTAATAAAAATAGAAGTTGTTCTATAGAATGTTAAAATAGCACACTCCTTTAATCGTCTCTTGTTTTCATACTGGATTACTGAGCTTATGGCCTTGGGCAACTTCTTATTGCCCTAATGCTTCCATCTCAGAAGGCTTACAGCATTAAATTGCATGTTTTTTTTTCTGAATGGACATTGCTTTTGAATCTATTTACATGGATTAATGTCTTACCAAATGGCAATCAATGGTGCTTTAAAATGAGGAGTGCGATCCTGTGTGTGTCTGTGTGTGTGTGTGTGTGTGTGTGTGTGTGTGTGTGTGTGTGTGTGTGCGCACGTGTGTGTGTGTGCACGTGTGTATGTTTGCACAGCTTTCACATGTGATTGGAGGGCTGGCAGGCATGTCTGTTTGCATGCTTGTTTGTACTGAGATGCATCTTCAGGGGCAGGCGCTGCACCAGCAGTTTGTGGTATTCGGTTGGTGTACTATAAATAGACGGAGAATCAATGCTGATCTTAAATTCGCCTTTTCTTCTTTTACTGAGTAAGAATGGAACGCAAATCAAAATCTTATGGAACAGCGGATAATACCAACACATGCACAATATGTATCTGGATGACTTCATAAGTTCCGTTGAAATTATCCGCCGTAACATTAACCGTCGTTTGCAATGACACAAATTCAGTGAAGAAGATGAGAGCCCGGGTGACTGGAGCACATTCTCTTTCCAGTTAATCTTTCTTAATGATAGGTAAACCATTATTAAAGCCCATCTCCCATGGGCTGTATAGCAGTAATACAAATGGCTTCTCGTGACAAACTGTTCTGTCACTTGAAAGCTTTTGCCTGCCGCTTTTAAAGGGTAATTGGTGGAGATTTGTATTAGTTTACTTTATTGATCAGCCATCGTAAGGTAGCGGGGCCTATTTATCATGACCGGCAGGAGGAAATTTGTTTATATCGCTGACCTTTCAAAGCACAGCTGGAGTTCTGTCACATGTTCAGGCTGCAGTATACCAAAGCCATGAGGTCTATATAGAAAATTTCCCTGTGGTTTGGCTCAAAGAGTATCCTCAAACTGTACTTTCTCTGTAGGCTGCTGGCTTTAAAGAGTATCCTCCTCTTTGGGCCCTATAAGTCAAACCTTTAAGCGTACAATCAATAAGCCGTCGATACTCCCGACACGGCTTGGACACGTTTGCATGGTTAAGAGTTAACAACCTGAACAAACAAGGTGTTAACACTGTAAATACAGGAAGGCCTTTTGGATTGTTACACACTGGGATGCAGGAAGTTCAAACTGATCAATATATATAAATATACAAATAACATATATATATATATGTAACAGATATATAAATAACAGAATAACAACGTACGTTCTTATTAACCTTCTCAAGACAGTAGCAGATTACCCATTGTTCAGTCATCCCTATTTTTGCCTGTCTATGGATCTATTTTTAGACAAACTGGTCAGACGAGCAGAGGTCAGGGGGGTCACCATCACAGTGATCCACCAAATGGCCTCTACAGCTGGCAGTCTGCTATGTTTTAGTGTGAATGCAAGTAAAGCCAAAAGGGAAATGATAGCTTCAGAAGACCAAGGTCCCAATCAGTATATTACAGACCATTCACTAAATACATAAACAATTCAAGGGCTTATGTAATGATGTGAATTAAATATTAATATATACCAGTATGTCTCTTGCTTTGTTGCGCATGCCAGTTCCCATTTTTCATAAATGGTAGAGCTGTAATCATCCATTAAAAATAAAGAAAACAGAAATGTTTTTGTTCCCAGAATCACACACAGTATGAAATGCAACTACCTTAAAGTCACGCCCCGCCCCGCCCGACCGACGCGTTCCCAAAGAAGGCGAAAGAAGGTTGATTAAGGGTTAAGTTTGGTCCCTGCTCCAGACTGGAATCTTCTGTCTGCCTGTCTGCGTCTCTAATAACAATAATCTTATCATCTCACAATTGTAGGGCAATTATACTCTGGCTTTGTAGATGATGGAACATCCACAATAGCATGGTGGAGAGGTATCTGGCAGTGCGGAAGTCTGACCCTTCGAAGAGATTCTCTCCATCGCAACAGGGAAGATATTTAAAGCTCCTGAGAGTGATACCCTACCTAGGCACATTTGCTTGTTTATCCTGGCATATGATTATTTTTATTATAATCTCGGCATCTATGAGTAGGGTCAACATTCTTTCTAAAGCAGTTTCTGACCACTATTTCAGTTATCCCTGAGCGTAAGGTCAGTAGCTCCTTCTTTGATTACATCTTCAGACCCGTGATGCCACAAACCAAACGCCACAAATAGCTACTTTTTTTCCAGAGCCCTTGTTAAAGGCATAGCTGAATCGTGGCACTGTCCATGGTGATTTGTACTATGATTTAAAAATGTATGTATAAAACACAGACGTAGGTGGTGCGGAAGTTTATCAGGATGTCCATGATGAACACAGACGGATCTCAGAGCGTGAATGTCCATCGTCGATAGCCACCTCTATGGCTGACCAGTATGTTCATTGGAAGAGATATACATTGTACCTTGTAGTATTATGTGACTCTTGTCCTAAAGACTGTGGGATGTTTGAAGGCAATAACACTAAGTAAGACAATATGTAAATATTTAAGTAATATTTTTAGCCAGATTTAGATGAGTGTTGGTTTTGCTACCTTATTTAGGCTGTTATCTGATTTGAAGCAGTTTGTGCTGTTTAATGGAATAGTTTTGTCTTCGGTATGACATCATCATCCCAAAGCAGCATGATCACATACTAAACCAGCACTTGCCTGTTCCGGCACAGTCACGGTCTAATTTTCCAAGAAATTAAATCACTGTCGGTTTCTCATCTGTTACATTTTTTTTAAATTATGCTCCAAAAATAACCAATCACAGTTGCAAACTCAAATTCCCAGGGACTAATATATTTTCCCCACATGAAAGTCTTGGTGATGCCTTTTCTGATGAGAAAATTGTAAGCTCTGAGCTTTACCCGTTGTGTTTATATTCTGTGTCTTTTTATTAAATGAGGATTTATGTCTAGGGTGCCTCTTTTAGGAGCTCACAATTAATTTTGGAGCACTGTGTTTAATCAAGGAACATTCTTGGGATTAAAACTGTATTAAACCATAGAGAAGACTAAAATGAAAATTACTGCCAGAAAGAAGACATTTTTTATTACCGACGGGATTAACCTTTAATGGATCTTTCATATATATGGCTACTATAGTGTTATAGAAAATATCGTCCAGACATATAGGCCATCCCTGTCTAACACATTCCACAATTACACAAAAATAGTAAGAACTTCTTTGGGCTTTTTCTGCAAACTGTATTTTTTTTTAATTCTGTGAACCAGCAGATGATTACATTAAATAAAACTGGTCGACTTATTGAACGAAATTCGTCAATCTACAGTAGTTAATTTGCTAATGTCTCCATTGCTCCTGTGTCCCCAGACCACCACTTTGATTGGGCTGTTGAAAACGGCCAGGCTCCTACGATTGGTCCGGGTCGCTCGGAAACTGGACCGTTACTCGGAGTATGGCGCGGCGGTGCTCATGCTCCTAATGTGCATCTTTGCGCTCATCGCCCATTGGCTGGCCTGCATATGGTACGCCATCGGCAACGTAGAGAAGCCTTTTCTGGATCACAAGATCGGCTGGCTCGATAACCTGGGCGTGTCCATCGGGAAACGGTACAACTTCAGCGACCCGAGCTCCGGCCCCTCCATCAAGGACAAATACGTCACCGCCCTTTACTTCACCTTCAGCAGCCTCACCAGCGTGGGCTTCGGCAACGTCTCGCCCAACACCAACTCTGAGAAGATCTTCTCCATATGCGTCATGTTGATTGGCTGTGAGTCCCGTTTCCATGCCGTTTTCTCCCGCACAATCGGGTGCTGACAAACCTACTTGCAAACTCACTCGGGTGCTGACAAACCTACTTGCAAACTCACTTAAAATTTGTACTCTTTGCACGCCAAGGCGACACAGCAGGGTGGTGAATGTAGACAATAACACTGACTAAATAAAAAATGGATAAGCAGTGACACAACACCAGTAAGGCTGAGGGGGATTTCTAAAGGTCTATAGGAAGTTAAAGCATCGTCAAACGCACAACAGCTAGAGAGCCAGGTGCAAGATGAGTGCAGTTTTTCTATCATTGCAATCAAACGTCTCTATGCTTCAGTCCCTTCACAGGCTCACAGCACTCAGTATTATCCTCAGTATAACACGCACACGTTGACCGGTAACCACAGTTAGCTTGGTCAGCTTTCACATGCTGGCTCTGACCTCTGACCTCTGACCCCGCCTGCGCCCCTTGTCCCCTCCCTATGACGCAGCCCTCATGTACGCCAGCATCTTCGGGAACGTGTCGGCCATCATCCAGCGGCTGTACTCGGGCACGGCGCGCTACCACATGCAGATGCTCCGGGTCAAGGAGTTCATACGCTTCCACCAGATCCCCAACCCGCTGCGACAGAGGCTGGAGGAGTACTTCCAGCACTCGTGGACCTACACCAACGGCATCGACATGAACACGGTACGAACGCACCCCAGGTGCCCGTCGGCCCGCTGTCTCGCTAAATGACTAAACCTGATGTTATTTCAGACAGGCAGAACTTACTTACCTGTGTCTAATCTCACCTTATGTATTCAGTGTGTTTACTTGACCTCGTTTAACCGTGCTGTGGTTACATATTCACATCAAATATGAAATAACCTAACTATAGATTACTTATATTCCTCAATACAGTAAATACAGTAAATATGTGCATGTTACATGCTTTCTTGGTCAGGCTCATTTTATCATGGTTATAATCAATGTACTTATGAAACACTTGTCTTTTTTCATGTCTGCTTCATACCAAATGGAATGGCCTCACCGCTGGGGTAAGAGCAGGAGGTACTGATATACTGACAAAAGCGATTAGCACAGATCCCTGCCTGGGGGATTCTCCATAAACTGTCACTGCACTGATAAGCATAGCCCATTTTAAAGCATGCTGAATATAAAGCAGACTCCACCAGGAGCAGACCATTTTCTTATCACAAGTCACAAACAAGCCCCTGTTTACATCCTTGTAAGAGGGCCGAATTACATGCTGCTGGGATCACCAGATTCTGACTGTATTTTAAAATGATTACGAGACATCTTGCACGGATGCACTTCAACTTATATACCAATGTTTTTTTATTAGTAAGAATAAGGCCTGAAGACACTGACAATGTGAAGCCTTACCCAGAAAAGGGAGAAAACGTATAAGTGAGTGGCGAAAAATGCTCCTCTTGCCCCTCAGTCCTGTGATCTTGCATCAGCCAACTGTTGTGATAACGAAGTGGTCGGGGCATTCTAGCCAAGCTAAAACATGGCTAGCATGCAACGCGTTCGGGGATGAGTGTTTTCCCCATGCGAACAGCTACGCACGTTCCCGCAGCAGTATACTGGGCGAGGTCGTGGTCTGTAGCGTAGCCTACCCCGCCGTGCTACGCTACTCCTGCTTGTTTATCGAGGAATATGATGAATGGAGGGATCTGCAAGCGAACGGCGTCCCCGTCGTCGCTTGCCGGTTAATTTAATCATTTCCGCCGCAGTCCCAGCAGTGCGCGAGTCCCGCGTCTTTGCATGCCAGTCGATAGGCTAACTAGCGGGCTGATTTGAGCCGCCAGCCGCGTGTATGTCATCGACTCGCTTGCATGTGGCAACACAAGTTTGCTTTAGCATGAAATGTGCGCTCATACATGACTTCATTGTCTTCGTAAGGCTCAGAATAAACCACGCCGGCAGGAATGTCTTAGCCATTCCGGGCTGGCACTGTCTGCTGCTTCTCTTAATACAAGGATTACAGTGAATATGTATGCACCGCCACTCGCTGCCATGCCTCTCCTTTCCAAATATTCTCCTGGATAATTCTTTCCTAAATACAATCTGTTGTGTGTGTGCATGTGCATTTTACAGCTGAACCACTTTGATAACTAAACACTGCAAACAGTAAAAATCCAGTCTCACTTTGAGAAAAGAGAGGGATTTGCTTTTGTTTTAAATGTAGTTTTTTTGTTTAGTAAATAATAGTTCAAATAATCATTTAATTTGCAATATTTCTGTTATGTTGCAAACTTGCGTAGAATTTTGTTGCCTCATTTTATGCCTGTATAAGTGTGCATTAAATTGCTAAGAATTCAAAGAAACATTGATATTCAGTGAACTGAAAACATTATTTAAAAGGGAACATTCTGAATCTATTTGTTGTACAGTATGTGCTTTAACACATTTAAACATAGGTCATCTATCAGAGATCATCTATGAACTATAAATCTAAACTTAAGTATCCGATAAGTTAAAATATAGCTTACAGCAAAACTATTGGTATTCACATTCACTGACTGTACTGTTTGAACAAAAACATGCGAGAGTAAGCACGCACACACACACGCGCGCACGCACGCACACACACACACACACACACACACACACACACACACACGGTCTAATATATCTGAAGTGGCAATAAATAAGCACAGAATAAACACTTATTAATCAGTTGTGCTGAACAAACACAGTTTATGGAGGTCTGTGGCAGTAAATAAATGTTTGAATCCCATCGTTCATTTTTCACCGTTATGTAAATAGGTCTTAAAGGGTTTCCCAGAATGCCTGCAGGCGGATATCTGCCTTCACCTCAACCAAAGCCTGTTGGAGAACTGCAGAGCTTTCCAAGGGGCAACCAAGGGCTGTCTGAGAGCCCTGGCCATACGCTTTAAGACCACCCACGCCCCCCCTGGAGACACACTGGTACACAGCGGGGATGTCCTCACCGCTCTCTACTTCCTCTCCCGAGGGTCCATCGAGATCCTCAAGGATGACATTGTGGTGGCAATTTTGGGTAAGCTCACAAGCTGCTAACGCTTCATTGTGTAGGGCTGCAAATGAGAGTCAATAATTATGGTTTCCTGTTTATGTGAATTCGACTTTTTTTATTTTTTGAACCTTTTGTTTAATCAGGTCAGTCAACTGAGAACATTGGGCGGGAATTGTGTAGCCATTGAGATATAGGGGATGATTCAGAGGCCATAATATGTAGACGTAATAACAAAATGATCATGGTAAGAGCCCGTTTTTATAGTAATTTGAACGGGGACACCAGGGCAATACCATTACTCCTTTGAAAAGAGCCATGGGATCTATAATCACCATCGGATCTCGGTTTAACTTGACGGTTTAACAACTGGATGGCATTGGATTTCTCTTATATTATTTGTGACCGGATCCCTGCTTTGGATACATGTTTCAACTTTCACTTTTTGAGTTTTTCATCTCATTTTAAAGTATAGAATGAGAGCTATAAAAGGTATCACTTGAGTAAATATTTCTGGACATATGACTGTTTGAGTATTGCGATTTTGCAAAACACCGTTTTGAGAAAACTGGCTTTAAAGATTTTATTGTGAATTCTGACATTTCTCATCATAAAATACACCCTCAAACCAGGAATTATTGTATGGAATCGGTATATCTGTGTAGTCCATAACTCCGTGCTTGGTATGAGTTTGAATATAATAGTGTTTGAAAAATATTTAAAAATTCATGTGTGAGTTTTAACCTCTGATTTTTCTTAAAACCCTAATTCTTTTTAATTCTTCCACTTCCCTAATTATTTTTCCATTACTCCCCAATTATCATGTAACTTCAAAACTTAGCTGCTCTCCCTATTGAAATATAGCAATAATACTTCAAAGAGAGCCCACACATTTTGATATCCCTCATCAACAGGTAATTACTTCTTGCCAAGTAGCTATACCACAATACCTCGCATATGAATGCTTGTCTGCCCCCAAACTAATTTGCATCTGTATCTTGGAGGACTAATGGCAGATTACAGGATTGTGTCAATATCCTCCCCCTATCTATCTTGTGACTGTTTTACATCAGTGGAATGATTTAAGTTGGTAACCCTGAATGGCGCAAACTATTGAATACTTAGTTTGAGTCTTGAATAAGTTGAGGGAAAGAGCGTCATTCACAAACATTATGGTTAAACCACCCTAAGGCATTGTGAGAAGTCAGATCAGTGTCATAGTAGAACATTAAGTGCAATTAAAATTTAAAAAAATACATCTCATTCAGTGCATTTACCCCAACAAGCAGCTTGCACAAAGTAAAATGTGAAAAAAATAATTATCAGCCTAGAAATCAGCATTGTGGACATATAGTTTGTAAAAACAGGTCCAAGTGATTAATTAGTGTTAAAACAGTTTCTACCTGTTCTGAGAAAATCAGGTAGGCTAACCTGTGTTATAGGGCCTACAGAAATTTTCCTGTTCATTTACGGTCAGTCAAAGTTGGGTGATTCTCATGCTCTGGAGGTCTAACTAGTCGCTATATTTATCAAAATTTCACATGTTTACACGATTTGCATTTTGAAATTTAGGTGAATGGTAGATTTGATATTCATGAATCCTATTCTGGTATTAACTCAATTTTGACCGGAAAGTGGTTTTTATTACGTCTTGTGGCTTTCCTGTGCAATGGTCGGATGCGAGACATGTATCAGTAGTCTGTACCGGGACACATTTTAACTTGCTTCAGTTTGACAAGAGCTGAGTACGGAGTCTTATAGCTGACGCCATATGTATTAGACCTATAACGGAAATAGAGCTTGTAGTATTTATTATATTAACTGTAATAATTAGATGTGGTTGAAAAAACCACACCTACTGTTATCGCTCAGACTGACCGTTATTATTCTTCCGCCGAATTTTCAAAACCTATCTCCTCCTATACCGTTCACACCATCGATACCATTCATACCTCATATTATACCTTTATAACGTTACCCCCTCCAGATTGCTATTACTTTTTACCTTTATAGAATATACACTTTTTGAGATATTTGACATTTTATCGACAAAAAATGAATGGGGGTCAATGGGCACGTGCAGTAGGCTAGCTCACGGTGAGAATGATTTTGAATCGCTTAACGTTCTGTCAACAACCTTGGAAAAATGCTAACGACGTAGCCTACTTCCGTCTACAACTGAAACGATCATACTCACTTTAGCTTTCAAAAATAATAATCATTGCCATTGGACTATAACTACAACAAATGCTGCCTCATTCGCCACAAACACACAGGTTATTGGCCTTATCTACGGTGCTAGCCTAGTCGCCAATGTCCCAATTATAGTACTAGTAGCCTATTCATATTTCTCTGAAATTGTAAACAAATTCCAATGCAGGATTGCTGCAGAGTCGCCGCTTGTGCATACATCAACCTCTCTAGTTGCACTGCATGATTAAATAGCCCAAACCCGTTACAACCATCTTGCCACAGTCAGACAATAACATGCATAAAATGTACCGTTTCTACACACTACAAAAACGTTTGTTCCGATATAGGCTAGCCTCTAGGCTATTATTAAAAAGTTGAAACTGTTACAAATAAACATTCGGTGTATTTTCCTTTGCGTAGGCTACGCATACCCAATGTAGCGTTAACATTTTTTCTACAAATCTCTGATAAACAGATTAAGGAACCAAATATCCTACCTCGTAACGATTCTACAACTGGTTTCTGCTGAATGTTGAAGAGATTCTCTTCCATTTTGCCACTGCCCAGCAACGTTGATGTTTCCACAGCGCTATCGCACTCGTGGCTACTAATAGCCTACGATGCTGTTATGTAAAAACACACGTAACGTTACTTTTTAAGGTATATACATACATTGGGCTACGTATTTTATCCGAATTATGCACATAACTGTTCCGTTGTATTATGAATGTACTGTATGTGATCATTCTGACATCGTAGCTATCAGCAGTGTTTTGCTGTGGGTCAGAAATAGTCAAGTGAGCAGGCCTACCTGCCAGACTGCCACACAGTTCTGTGGTATCTGCAGATCCATAGACTAGAAAATAAGGAGAAGCACTGAAATAGCTTGAGTAAGGAACAGCGCCTACAGTGGCTGAATGGGAAAACTACAGGATCGGCGGTTCTTTTATTCACTGATCTTTATTTTTTAAATTATATACTTTTTCAGTTTATGATTGAGGCGAGGCCTATGCTTCCCGTCTCTGATCCAGATCCAAATGCTGTCACGTAATGTTATGTTGTCTAAGTTACAAAATAGGCTAATTGAATTATTAACAAAACATTTTTAGCGCTGTTGAAATTTTTGCCTATGTTTTAGCTAAATGCTCATCTAGCCTACTAATCACTCCATTCGACATTATTCAACGAAGTCTGATTTATGTCTTAATAACGTTAACACAGACAACTTCCTAACAAAACATGACAAAAGCATAAGCCAGCTAGCTAGGCTACTGTGGTTAAGCTACCAGGAAAAACAAACCTTTCACTCTGCATGGAAATGCCAAGGTGACCGGTGCCAGTAGACTACGTTAGCAAAATGCAATCGATTATAGCTACAGCAAATAAACTATCCACTACACGTGATTGGGTTATAATCTCAAGTTTATGCGAGTCAACAACGTTAAACTAAGTTACTATTAGCAAACGATAGCCTATGTTTAATTATTGCTTTAGATAGCTGCATGCTAGGTAGGCTGAATAGAACGCTAAATTCAGCACAGGACATGTGGTTTGGACTTCACAAAATGGTGAGATCTGTAATCGGAATCAGATTTGTTTAATAAAGTGGAGAAATCAGTAGATGAGCATTTGGTTAAAACTTAGGAAAAAATTGTATGAACCCATATTTTTCTACAAACACAACTAGCTACAACTGTGTCCGAATAGTCCGAATCAGCACACACTACTATTTGAGTATGCCAGTTGAGTATACTTTTTAAATTTTTTCTGAAAAGCTGTTAAATTAGGCTAGCCTTACCTGCACGGCCAAATTGATTGTTCTCAATATCCCCAGATGATGTAGCCAAAGTGTGTAAAGGAAACTGATATAGCCTAGGCTTATGTCCAGGTTTATATGGAGGATATTTCGCATACTGTATGTCACTGCAGTGTAGACTACAGTAAGCAATATGCTAGTACACAGGACGCAGTAAATTGGGCATTCACAATACCTTCCTCTACAACACTGTTATGACCCAACAATACTATCCCAGATGATTTGACATTACCTTTTTGTGCTTTTATCACAATACATTACTTCTTTGTATCACTTCCAGGTTCTTTAGACTACTTACCACAAAATAGGCTTCATCACCATATTTTAACACTTTCACCTTCACTAAATCCCTTTATACCGCATTAACAGTTCATACCATTTCCACCATATTACCATCTTTCTATGCCATTTCCAGCCATTGATATTTGTGAAGCAACCACACCTGCAATTTCTTTAGGAATTGTTAATCTAGTTAAACATCTCATTGCATTTATTGAAAAGGCGCATTTTATTTATCATCCGTAGCGACTTCTTTCACTTGGGTGTCACCGGCCTTATTGCGCAAAAGTGGCTCCTCTGGTAAATTGAACACCTTGTGTGCACCAGCTGCATAAGTGAAATTATCCCACTAAGGATGTCAGAGAACTGCCTTTCTCACAAAGAGGGGAGTATGATGCTTGCTAATGTACAAGAGTTGACCATCAATTCCAGCAGAGGGACACAGTAACCTCCTCACTGAAAAGCTCCATCTTTATTTTAACAATGTCTTTGTGAAGGCTCAGTGAAGGCAACTTCTATATTTATAACCCTTGACGATATCTGCATTATTGAAGTCATTATTTTTCATGGGGAGAAGAAACTGGATCTCCTTTCAGAAATGCATCCTGTGGTCTCGTTTATTTTAACACGGCCCTATTACCCAAACAACAGCTTAAAAACTCATACAGGATATGGTACAATCTTCAGGTCCTGCTCATTATCTCTTACTAGATCTGATGGGATGGGGGGGTGAGATTTGACATTTCTATTCATCAGGTTCCCGTGAAAAGGTTTGGCATCTTCAAAGAGCAGTCTCTGTTGCTATGGCAAAGCATAAAAGAGCAGTACAGAGGGGGGGGGGGGGCGTGGGGAGAGGACTTTTGTGTTGACTCTTTCATACAGGGGCCCTCTGAAATTTTTCACAGCTTTGATGAAGTACTCTTATATATTTTATATATCATTATATTACATCAGCTTTACTTCTCATATATGAGAAAATATTGAATGGAATTAACCAATATAACACTTTATTTAACAAACATTTATTTCCCAAAATATTCACACCACTGTTTTCAATAATTTCTGCACCTTCCCTTTGCCAATGACAACACTACTGAGTCACTATTGGTGTACATATTTGAGGGGGGAGGATATTTGACCATTCCTCCATACAGATCCTTCAGTCCTGCGCATGAGGACTGCCCTCTTCAATTCAAACCACAATTTTTTCTATTAGGTTCAAGTCTGGAGACAGAGATAGCCATTGGAGAACAGTAATATTGTTGCTGGTTAACAATTGCTTGGGTGATTTTGAGGTGAATGGGATCGTTTTTTGCTGAAAGATCCATTTGCAGAGCTCCCTGGCAGAGGACAGCAGCATTAATATTTAAAAATACTGTATATTTCCCATTCCATGCATAAAATGTCATCCATCCAATAGCTCAGACCTGCATCGTTTATTTTGCACAGCCTTCTTTGCTCATCTTTATTAAGCATGTGCGTAATTTTGTATAATACATACTGTATGGAATTGGGTTCATGTTAGGCCCCAGACTTCCACAATGACATATGAAAGAAGCAAATGGTCAGTGCTCTGTGTTATACAGCCTGTGTGTAATTAGAGGAACTCTTCCTTTCACATAGCAGGTGTGGTGGGATAAGCCTTATTTAAATATCCCATATTTCAAAACAATGGATACTCTTCAGCCACGCCCTTGACATAATAAGGGCAGAGTTTCAATTAGGAAGCGCAACTTTGTGTGGCAAAGCCACGGAATCACTCTGCAACAGCACCGCTGACCTGCTTCTTCATAAACCTGCCTACACTGTAATGAAAATCGTTTTAAAGGACATCTCCGGAGAGCCGTGGCTAAAAATAACATCCAGGGAGCTATGTTTACGCACTACAGAACAAGACTTTCATTGGTGTGCAGGGAAGTGTGTGTGTTTGCTGTGTTGTGTGTGAACACGCATGTGTATGCTTTGAAACTGCAAGGATATCTAGTGAAGCATTTCACAGACAGGGAGAATGGCACTAGAAGAGCCGTGGTACACCCCTGTGAGCCGTTTGTGGCATCTGAAGTAGGCCTGTATCCCTGGGCGCGCTCTCTCTCTCTTTCTCTCTGTGTCTTTGTCTCTCTCTCTCTCTCTTCCTCTCTCTGTGTCTTTGTCTCTCTCTCTCTCTCACACACACACACACACACACCAGGGCTGTGTGTGTTTGCATGCTCCGTGCTGCTCTGTGCTATGTGGTGTCTGTTGCTGAAGCCACAGAGGAAACAGAGGGGAGATAGAGCCTTGTGGTCACTCCATATAGGTCACCCTCTGCTGCACAGCACCCTAACCTTTTGCATCTCCTTCAAATGAAAATGCCACACAGGGGTTGACATTTAGACTGACCTGCTAGCACCAATGAAGGTCCCTCTTTATAGTTTCCTCTTTAAGTTGGGAACGGCTCTCTGTAGGTCTGTAGTCTCAAAAGACCAGAGGCCTTTTTATGGGAACTATTTCTGTAACCTTATATTTAAGAGTGCACCATGATATCGTTTATCATTTACTCACAATTCATTTTACTCATTCCTTTTGAAGTGAATTGAGTAAAGTACATCACACACTATTATTACTATATTTTCATGTTTAGAAAGGCACAGTATCGCTGTGGTAAATAATGTATCAAAGGGATAGAGAACTGTCACTGCTGAAAAAAATGCTCTGATTTTTATTAGTATATGCGGCAGTTATTGGTACAGCAGACACACTCACCCAGTATCTTAAATGGTATCCAGTATAAAGCTGAATATGACCTTTTGTCACTCAGATGAAATACACCACCTCAGTTCAAACTTGTCGCCATCTAGCATAATGACAATCCCTACAAAGAGAATGTGTTTTTGTTGACGGTACTATTTCAGAATCAGATCTACACTAATAACACTGATTGAGATGTGTGACGTGTTACTCCGCTGTGTAGTGACTGGCACCTGCTGATAAAAATAGGAAAAGCAAATGGCTGATTCAGGTTTTATGACTGAATTTGTTTAGCTTTTTATTCTGATTAGTTGGGTGATGGGTCCGCTATACTGTAGACTGATTGTAATCAGTGATAAATACTTCACACAGTTAACCGAAGCACAGATGTTTCTCTGTAGCTATTTAATATGCTATTAATTGGTGCCCGTTTATTTGCAAAGCACTTCTACAAAAACCACCATATTTTACACTGCATTTAAATTGGAGAACTGGCTGGTATCCATAAGACATGCTTTCAGGATTGGTTGGCACTTCAGGTTGCTAGGGTCAACACAAATCTTGGAAAGATTGCCTTTAGATTCTGTGCTCCAGAAACCTGGAATTCCTTACAACAAAACCCTGAAACTAGATACTTTAGTGTCTCTAAATGAATTTAAAATGATGAAAAATAATTTGTGTAGCCTGAATTGTGAATGCTTAATTGGTTTTACTCTACCCTTTAATTACTATTTTAAATTACTACATGTTCAGTTTTTTAAATATGTATTTATTTACTTTATATTCTTTCTTAATTTGTTGTTTTTATATTTTATATGTACAATTGGCACACTTGTTAAAGAGGGCACCTGCTCTCAATGTGTCTCTGAGTTTTAAATAAAGTTTGTATGCGTGTTCCTGGAGAAAATAGTACTGTATAATAGGCTACTCCATATTGTTTAAGAAAGACATCTATCTCCCCTAATAGACTGGGCACAACCAGCAGCCCTGCTAGCTTTGCGTTTTGTGGTTTGTTCTGATTAATACTATCTTTGATTCTAGTGTGGAAGAAATCCATAACAGTAATACACACAGGGGGAACTAAAACAAAATATTGCTGCCAATGCTAACAGGACATAATATTGCAAAATATGATCACGACAACCATCTTACTGTTGATAATGTGGACAGGAAAAATATAATATAAGCTTATAAATCATGCTGACAGGAAACCAGACTGGTGGTGATAACACCCTTAAGGAAAAGCACATCAGTGGTGATTGCTCTCGCTGGGAGAATTACACTGTTGCTAAAACCTCCCCTTTCTCTTCCAGGGAAGAACGACATCTTTGGGGAAATGATCCACCTCTACGCTAAGCCAGGGAAATCCACATCTGATGTCAGAGCGTTGAGTTACTGCGATCTGCACACCATTCAGAGGGAAGAGCTCCTGGAAGTGTTGGACATGTACCCAGAGTTTGCCGACTGCTTCCTGACTAACCTGGAGCTGACGTTCAATCTAAGAGACGAGGAAGCAATGGTACGTTTTCAGCATGTCCAGGGATGAATCCGTGACCGTTTGACTCCCCCCCCCCCCCCCATCCCACGTTAATAACTTCAGGTTATTAATAATGCAATGGCTCAGTGAATCATTCGAAAAACAACAAACAGATCGACAAACGATAAAATAATTTCACAATAATGAAACAAAGATGTGCATTGTAAATGCCTCTGCCAACAGACTCAAGTTTAATCTGGACTGTAGTGGCTAAATGTATTTAGATGATTCACTTGCATGTATTTCTGATGTGCATGTTGGGCCATCTGTTTGTTCATGGAATATGCAGCATGCACTAGATGGGTAATAATCCAATGCATTTACTATAGATTTACAGCCCTGCCATAGACTGCACTGTAATCCTGAATGACTCTAAAAGTTAAATGCAGATACTATTAGTACGTGGTATTTAATCTAAACAACACTGACATAGTAGGAATCAGACCAATCTGGGCACTCTCAGTCTGTTCAGCCTACTGGGAGAAATTAAAGTGGAATTGTGGTGTGGATTTAAAAGAATAACCATGATCGAGACCATAATGCATAACTGAGCATTGGATTCATCTTAAAATGCCTTTTTATATTGGGTAGGCGTGTAATGATTCTTAATTTTATTTGCTTGTGTAGACAAACTATTCCCAAACCAGTGATTCGGATGAGGAAGACAAAAGCGGAAGAAAGGTTTCCCTCAAAAGGGAATCATGCAATGGTAGGTCATAATGCATTCAATATGTTTTTTCCCCAGTTATGACTGGGGAGCATATGTAGTAAATGACACTGGTTCTGTTAAACATGATAAATAAATAATTACACTACACAAAGGGGGCTTTGAAAGGATGTCTGTTGAATGAAATAGAATATTCCTTCAGGCATCTCCTATTGAAGTATCTCACGCTTTCACTATACATTTATTCCTGGTATATTTTGGTACATAAATGGAAGTGCATGTGCAGCACACCTACTCTTCGCCTTGTAAACACAACTATTGAAGCTGCAAAATGATGCAATTAGACACGTAAAAGGGTCACTCGCTCAATAATATAGAAGCAAAAAGACAGCTTGAATTTATCTACTTTGAAGGAAAAAATGTGGCCAGATAAGTCCACAGAGCATCTTTAGTTCATTGCTTGTTGTTCTCACTGAGTCTCTCCATCCCAGTTGAAGCTGGAGCTCTCAGTTACTGTGTACTGAGTGTTCCATCAAATCCAGCTGAGTACCGTTCCACAGGGGGAGGCGACAGGGGTTCAGAGAGCGACGCAGAGAAAGCCCGGAGAGAGTCAGAAGACGGAAAAGACTCTGTGGCGGAGCGGAGGCTCCTGAGCTCTGAGATCCTGGGAAACCCCTCAGAGCAGGGCCCTCCATTGGGATTGGACTTCCACGACGCCCCGGACATCCACGCGCGGAACAGCTTGGGGAGGAGCCCATCCTCCAGGGGTAATTCCACCATTTTAAAAACTCAACGGGGCTGTCCCAAATCACACAGAATCAGCCTGTCTGGTTCTGGAAGGCCATAGTTTAGGTACAATATTTAGCGTGGTATTTCCTAACCCTCCTTTCGTTGTGACTGTGCTGCGTGTCTTTTTAAGCGAGCTGAAAATGTCTGCGCTTCAGACCCACAGGACCAGGGACTAGGGCATCTCTTAAGAGCCCCAAAGGGGATTAGATCATAAAGGGAAAAACAACACCCGTTTAAGAGGATAAAAATAATCCTCAACTGTTTTCTCTCCTCAGTGTCTTCTTTTATTAAAAAAGGGCTTCTTACATCATAAAAAAAAACATATTAATCCCTATTTATGCAGCATAAGGACACACACGGCAGCCTACAACACTTATTGCCAAAGGACACTAAAGTAAGGTAGAAAGCGCACCTTAGAAGGTGAAAACAAAACCCCATTTTAATGCTACCCTCTGTGAATACAGTGTAAAGTCTGTGAATTACAGTGCATCCGTGGTACTGTGAAGTGAACACAGGCCATTAACAGCGGCTTTGGGGAAATGTGTCGCACTGCCATTAGCATAAGATTCAACTCTGATGTGTACAGTCTGTCCCAGCTCTACCTCATCCGAGGATATTAATGTCTCCATGCAACAGAGGCGTGGCACGTCCTGAGGTGACTACACTGCACTGTTACAATGCAATGACTCGTCATCCTTCTGAAAATACTGACTTGAGAAAGGAAGAAAAGAAAAGCTACATTTGCTGTTGTTTTTATTGAGTCTTTGACCAGAGAAAGCAGGTTTGTAAATGCCAGTCCTGCACCTTGCATTGTATACAATCTGAACATTATGTGTTCCAATAGTTTTACTCCCTGCTGATCTGAGATTTCTTGAAATCATTTACAAATTTAGAATTTTATTTATTGTAATTGAGTCTAGACATTTAATACTGTTGGCAGGGAAACAGCAAACTGTTTTAGGAAACCGTTTTAGTCCAAAAAATTTAACCATTCCATCAGTTACATACTTAAATATTACAAAGATATTACTTGTGATTGCTTTCTTGATGGCCATTTGATGATGTGGCTTTGGGAAATTTCACTCTTACATAAATAAAACGTTTATGTATAACTGATCCGAAGAACCGAGGTCTGCATGCTACCACTAGCACACCTGCTTCACTCCAAGATGTACTTACTGCAGTCCAGGTGCATGTTCTGGAGCAGTAGGTAGGTTGAAGCCTGAAGATGGTCTGAAGTCTTGCGAATCTTCACCTTGCTAACTTAGTTTATACACAAAAACTTTACATCAACAGTGACCTTTCACTTTCACTTCACCATCTATGGAGCCATTATCAAGCTTGTGGTTACTGTAATTACAGTGTAATTACTACGAGAAGTTTTCAAAACACATGTCAAAATTATTATTCTTTTAAAAATGAGTAAGCTTATTGTGTATTGGCAGAGAATTATTTTGAATGAACCATCTTGAGGGTAATGGAAATAGGAAATTAATGGTCCAACTGGTTTAATGTTCTTCAGTTTGGCTGTACAATATTGTGGACATACTGCGTAATGGCGTAGTCTGTTTACATTTTGTTACACAAAAACAGTGTGCCATAAACAGTGACTGAGAGCGTATGATTTTAATTACAATAATGTTCCCAGCAGGACCTCGTCTTCTCACCATTATAGTCCTTAAGCAGCTCTAGCTACATGAAGACAATCTATCCCAAGTAAGCGTGATTCATTCTCATTTTTATCCCTCAAAATACATTAAAGACAGTCACATTAAGGTCTAGACAGCACTTAGATGTGCTCTGCCGGTGATGTCACTGATTTAAGCTTATGGCTGGGATTAATTGGCGAACATTATAGAGCCATGAATTCAGCCATCAAGACCCAAACGACAATGGATCCGTGTGATTAGTGGGCTTTGCAGGTGTCTGCCAGAGATAACCCGCAAGCTCTGGCCATTCAGGGCAGGACTGGGTCCACCGAGATTACCAACCTTTGCAACAAAGGCCGCTGGCAACACCAAACAGATGAATCGCCGACAACGGGACGGAGCAAAGCAGCACCAGCCATGATTAACCACGTTCTATTTCCGTTGTGTGCTTTGAAGTCTGAGGGACTGAGCCGTACGTGAAGAGACGCGCGTTTTCGTGTTTGTTCTGGCAGAGCTGTGCGGGGAGGAGTGGGCCAGTGAGAAGCAGCCCAGGAGGTACCTGGACGAGTCGGCGCAGTCGCAGCTCATGAAAGCCCTGGACGAGACGGAAAGCGAAACCACGTACGGGGAAGTGGAACACCGCTTAGACCTGCTGCAGGAGCACCTCAACAGGTTTACCCAAAATCACCCCCCGCTCTGACCGTGGGAAAACGAGAGGGCTTTTAGCGCACGACACACTCAAACAACACAGAACAATGGGAGAGGACAGACACAATTTAAACTCAAGTCATGATGTAATCTCAGATTGTCCATATTTTCAGTTATTCCTCTCATATTAAGAATATACTGCTTAATGTTCCATTACCAAAAATTTCAGAAGCAGATACATTAATATTAAGAGCTCAGTGAACATGCAAACAGCCCCGAGGTTTAGCATACACGAAACTGGCCTTTTTTCTGCTCTAGGTAGGCTGGGTTTTGAGAGAACAGTCGAGGAGCCACCTGGGGTGAAATATAGGCTACTATGAAGGCTTAACACAGCCCTGTTGCAGACTCTGCAACTATGGGCAGCATGTTCCTGAGCACATGTATATCACCACACTAGTCCTTCTCTTTTTGTTTAATGTGAAACTTGTCCGATGGGGCTCGCTGATTGGGGAGGCAGGCGGAGAGTAGGCGGTAATCACGGCAAAAAATCATTCTTGTGTAAACAGAGCCTCATCATTCCATCTTTCAGACAGACATTTCTGCGTGCACTCTGTCTGACCTCCTTATTTATGTCTTCTGGAAGAGGCCGCAGGCTTCCACCCTCCACTCACTTCTGTTTCTCTCCAATTTATCTCCATTTGAGGGGTAATTCCCAAAAATAGAAAGGCCTCACAGAAATAAATGCATCACGCTTCTGCTGATGTTCGTGGTTTTAAAACAGGTTGTTGGCGTCTGAGCTGCTCTTTCATACTGATAGCTATCTGAGCTGCTCTTTGATACGGACAGCTATCGGAGCTGTTCTTTCATACTGATGGCTATGTTACTTGTAACACCCCGTTTGCAAAGCTTGAAAATCATTGTGTGATCAAAATGGCCATTTAGCATCTTAGCTCAGTGCAAATAGTGTTTTCCTTGTTTTATCTCTCTCACTCATGAACTCGGTAGTATGCTACTGAATCAAAACTCATTTGATGACTTGGTATTTGTCAGCTTATTTGCATAAACACAGATGAGATGCTTCATGTTGGAAAAAAATCATTCACGATCAGCAAATGTGCTCACAATAGCCTCTATACAGTATTTGAATGGCATTTACAACAGTAAATAATAATAGAAGAGCGAAGCTGTAATGTTTTTTATGTTTTACACGTGTAGTCCACCACAGTACTGAACATGCACAGTCGACAAATTCCCACATTTTCTAGCCATTTATTGTAAACAGATGCCTACCAAAACTGAGGGTTTTTTTTCAGACAATATGGGAACCATATCATTAGTGCACATACTCCCCCTGGTGTGTAGAAAATGAACTGCACATATGAGCCTCTAAAGACTCACAACTCACATTACAGTATTGTAAGGGTATTCACTCTATGGTTCCGTATCTTACTCAATTTAAAAAATACACGCTAAATAAAGCCAAGCTGATGCAAACCTCATAAAAGCTTTCTTTTAACAACTAAGGGCCTGATTTAATGAGACCTTTAGCGTGTGCAAAACCTTTTAGTACGCGCAAAACTAATAACACAACCAATGATTGGTGCAAAACAAATACCATGACCAATCATTGATCACGTTATTGGTTATTGGCGGCAGTGTAGTATAATGGTTAAGGAACTGGACTGGACTTGTAACCGAAAGGTTGCAGGTTCGATTCCCAGGTAGGACACTGCCGTTGTACCCTTGAGCAAGGTACTTAACCTGAATTGCTTCAGTATATATCCAGCTGTATAAATGGATAAATGTAATAAGAAGTTGTGTAAGTCGCTCTGGATAAGAGCGTCTGCTAAATGCCTATAATGTAATGTAATGTAATGGTTTTGTGTGGGCTAAAAGGTTTTGCACACTCTAAAGTAAAGTATTTTAATCATAATTGGATCCCAGTATTTACCGGTGACCAGTGCAATTCAAAGACTATTTAACTTTTCCAGGCTGGAGTTACAGATGACCTCTGACATACAGACGATCCTACGGCTGCTGCAGAGACAGTCGGCCCACGGACCCCCGACCTACAGTATGGTGACGGCCAGCCCGGAGTACCAGAGGCCTGATGTCAGCCTACCTGCCGTCTCTGTGGTCCGGACTGGCCTTAGCTACAGCTCGGGGCCAGCACAGGTATTTGCATTGTATCAAAAGCCATTCATTAGCAAAACGGTTACTAATGCGTGCCGATCAAACAAATAACTTAGCCAGCTGCTAAACCGCTAATCCCATTTAGTCGTCGGATTAAAAATATTCCTTAAATTGCATTCGTTTTCATTCATTTTTTAGAGCACACAAGTGGGTGCTTTTTCCCCAATCTGAAATTAAAGTGATGCAAACATCACACATCTAACATGCCTTTACTCATAATCCTATACAGATCTAAAGTACAATATTTATATTGTCTCATTGTACGATTTTCATCAATGTATATTTAATTATGTGGCATATTCACTTAAATGCATTTTTGGACATTTACAGGAAAACCTCTTATTAAATAAGTTAATGTATTCTGAACTCTGCTTCTGCACTGAAAATCTATCAAAATGTGAATACACATTAGAATGGTTGCTAATAAGCTTTAAAAAAGAGCCTAATTCTATTAGTTTGTTTCATAATATTGGCTTGCATTGATATTTACTGTGAAATAACGCAATAAGCGTTATTTATGGTCAGCTATGGTGCCACACGACACCACTGACACTTTGACCTACAGAGAGAAAATACCCATCATGGTCCTAAAAGCAAAATGAGAGCAGCCATTTTGTGTGTGTGTGTGTATTTGTGTCTCATGTCTTGTGGGTGTGTCTGTGTGTTGTGTGTGTTTGACAGAGTTCTGAATTCCTTGACCTACAAAAGCCCCACCAGAAATCCAAAGAATCCCTGTCGGGAATGGAAATGAACTCAGAGGAGCACGTAGCAACTCTGCTAGGAGACGTGGAGCCACACCACAGACAAAAGCAGAACCAAACAGCTCTTCCCGGGCAGCAACGGCCAAAATCCCTTCAGCTTCCGAACCCTTCTCTCCCAGGTTCCCTCAGCGACATTGGAATGTCGGGCCTGCACAGGCCCGTCTCCGATCCTGGTCTTCCCTGGAAGTAGGCCTCACCTGGAAGTAGGCCTCACCTGTGGGTGTCTGTCTGTTAGACCAGCTGCTTTGCATATCCTCCGAAGATTGACTCAGGGTCTAGAAGGATTACGTATGCCTGCCATATGCAAGGAACACCGTAGATTATTTTCCTATCTTTTAATAATGTATGTAAAACGTATACATACCTACTTATTGTGTAAATGTTGCAGGTTTAAAACACATGCCGCAACACAACGCACCTTACATGCTTGTTTCAGAAGAAAAATGCATGTCGGGATTGGTTTTCTTCTGCATGTTAAAACAGCTCATTTCACTGGAAATCAAACGTAATGTAGGCATGTTTTTTTAGTCTCAATTCTACAGGACGAAGCTTACTTGAACCCAACTTTGCCACAGGCACATTAGTATATTCTCATGTCCAAATATGTTAGCGTTTTGTCTAACCTCATATTTGGGGGGAAAAAAATCTATATTCATTTGGTAATATGAATGTAAATGTATACAATAGCACCATATTTATCCTATTAATATGTTCCAAAGCCAGAAGCAATACTGTGCCTAAAACTGGACAAATATTTCAAATAATCAATTTTGCTAATTTTAAATTGTTCACTTTGCACGTACACACACACTTTGTACATTCCATACAGAGTAACCATTGCTAGATCAATTAAAGGCATACTGAACTTCATTAGAACATAATATTGTATAGCTACCAGGCATCGATATGTCTTAATATTCACGCTCATCTTCATGACAGCTCCAGTGGTCAGCAACTGGCCAACAGAGAATGATGTTTTTTCTCTCTCCATTCACTCCCATTACAAGGCAAAACAGGTCTCGAGCACACTTTTAGCACATAAATGAATGGAAACAATGCGGATTATGCCGATATATAAAATCACAACATCCAGAACTGAATGTTTGCACTGAAAAAACCAAATCTTAACAAGCATTTTAATCTTATATTTAGACTTTAGAATCTTATTTCTGTAACTTTTTTGCTAAATGAGACAAACTATCTGCCAGTGGGGTGAGATAGTTTTACGTAAGAATTACACTTACACTTAAGTAACTTAAAACAAGCTAATATTTTCCACAAAGGTTTGGAAGAAGATCCAGTCATTAGCTTATTAACTTCCTTATTTCGTTCTTGCGCCCATAACCGTCCCACCCACTTCCTGAAGCTTGCGCTAGTAACCAAAGTGAGCAGCAAAGAAGTTAGCAACAGTTGCTAGTTCTCAGAAAATAGGTCTTCAAAATCAAATCAATCAAAATTTGTTTCAAACATTCGGTTCTGGATGTTGTGATTTTATATATCGGAGTAACCTGCGTTGTTTGCGTTCATTTATGTGCTTAAAAGTGTATTTTTGAGACCTATTTTGCCATGCAATGGGAGTGAATGGAGAGAGAAACATCAATCTCTGCTGGCAGCTGCTGACCACTGCAGCAAGTCATGAATATTACGACTCATATCGGGGCCAGGTAATGCAATATTATGTTCTAACAAAGTTCAGTATGCCTTTAAGTATATAGTAGATCTTATAGGAAAGTTATTTGAAAATGTATCCAAAGACAAATTTTTATTTTTTTATAATTTATTATTTTTTAACAAGGGAACAGATTTATACAGTAAGATTAGGCTACATCATTTGAAACCACAGCACAAACTTCATATTGTTGCTGGGACAACAACAGCAATTATTTGTCAATATGAAGTTTAATTAGAGGACATTAACCTTGGGGGTAACTTTCACAGAAATTTATCAAGCATTGACATTTATTTATTATCTATTAAGTGTCTTTTGGCATTCCAAATCTATTTTACCTTACAAAGCCAACTTTGCATAAATATTGAGGGAAAGAGAACTAGAGAGAAGCATTTAAAGTAAAATACTTTTAAATGTTCTTTTTGGAAATTATATTTGTAACATTTATTCAATAAAGCTGCTACTTCTGGCAACACATTGTTAAAAAAAAAAAACATTATTTTTTCCCCCCAGAGATCTAAATGGCATTTTCTTTCCATCATCAACTGAGAATGTTTTATTTCATGGTGTTGTATGGTACATCATGTGAAATCATTAAATATGCCTGGCCTTTGCCAATGTTAGTTATTGTTACTACATCAAACTGGTATAGATTGGGATGATGTAATCTACGTGTACTGTATGTAAGATGTATATTTGGACAACTAACCACAATCTTTTTGTCCAAACAGGCTACAAAAGCAGGTAGGTATTAAACAAAAACCAGACATGTTCGGTCTCAAATGATGTATGGCAATACAGTTTGGTGGCAACTGCACGTGCGTTTGTCCGTGGGTTTTACTCCTTCACCTTACAAAAGGATGAAACGGCTATCAAAATTCCAGGGTTCCCAAAAAGGGATGGTGGCTGTGTCCAGACCATGAACAGAAGTTTATAAAAAACAGCTGTAAGTCACATCTGACATTTGGAATTTAAAAGGCCATTCTATAATTAAACATTTCTACTGGTGAACTGTATGCGATTTGTTTGAACATTCCCTGAAATTAGGCATTTTATAAATGACATGTGCACAAACATTGCAATAGGCTGCTCAGTGACAGGAAAATGTACCAGTTGATGCGCAAGACATTCGCCCTTGTTCATTTTCATCATGAATTTAAAGTGTAAAGTTTAGGGGGGAAAAAGAAAGTTGCATTAAAAAAAATACCGTCTGAACTTCCCAGAGAATAAACTCTATGTACAGTCGGATGTAAAGATGTACAATTCACTTGCTAAAGTATTCTGAAAGATCCCGTTGAATTTTTCGACTTCCACATCAGTTGGATTCTGGTACTTGCACTTTTTCTGCACCAATTAAGCTATAATATTATTTTAATAAGCTATGACAGTAAATATATTCCACAAGCTTAATTAAACTTAGCTGTTAAAAGGCCTGGAGAGACCTCCACAGGACTGTTTCTTACACAAATAATAGATTTGCAAACTTTTGCACATCTATTTCAAACTTGTACTGTGGAAATGTGTACATTTTTAATCGAATGCGTGTCTGAATTATTTCTATGCATTTTTAAAGTTTGCCACTGTATATTTTATATAAAGCAACACTTTACAGTAGATTTGAATATTTATGTTCCGTATATATATATATAAATATATAATGTATATAATCACAGCTGATTTAGATAAGAACTTGTGTTTAACTGTATAAATAAAATGCATACCAAAAATAATCTGGAGTTTATTGTTTTGTTATGAATAAAAATTTTAAATGTCACCGAAACAATGAAGATTGCTGTACAGGACAGTAGAACATGATGTGGCATACAGGAAACATTTAGCAGATTATATAGATCAGGGATTTCACACTCAAATCTCAGATTTGTGCTGGTTTCTGATGCACTTCAGCACTGATCAGAGCCCACACACAATGTTGTCATAACCTAATTGACTGTTAATTATAAGGAAATTACAAAAACATGCATACACTGGTGGTCTGGAGTTCAGGGTGTCCGCAGGTCCTTAAAAAGTGTGAATTTGTCCACTTTTACAAATGAAAGGCATTACTAAGTATTAAAATGTCTTATGCAATTTGTTACATATTATTTTTAGGCCATATACATATATATTCTAATCAAATGTGTGATTTTTCTTGTGTGGCGAGTCGAGTTGCTACGCGGTATGCACGTTCCATTTTTTTAGACATAACTGGAAGGGTCACATTCCTCCAAAGTTAGATAAAATTTGCATTTGTTGTCTAGTTTCAGAAATAGGAATGTTTGAACAATGTTTATCCTGCTATCTGTAACTAACGTTAGGTGTATTCTAGACAGCTAGTTTGTTTTCAGCTAGCCAGCAAATGTTATGTGGTAAATTATATTATGATAAATCAAAATACCTAGCTGTGTTGCTCAAGGAAAAGATACAAAGAGGAACTGTCCAAGATAAGACACTAGGCCTCATTCACAAAACATTTGGTAGCACTTCACTTGAACCCTTCGACATAAGGCTTACACAACACTCATACACATAACAGCTGTCACAAGATGACGTAACAGCTGATGTTACTTCATGTCAAGTGACATGACACTTGTCACTTTTATCAGTAAATGTTATGACAGATGTCACATGCCAAAGTGCTATGACAGCTGTCGTGACAGGGACTTATGACGTCGTCATGAATTTCCTGCCATGACACCGCTCATAACACTTCTGCTAAATTTGGCAAGTCACATAAGCTGTATGCGACATAACATATGTCCTAACATTTACCGATAAACGTGGTGAGTTTTGTCGTTTGACATCATCTTTTATGCCATCTTGTGTCATGTGTATGACAGTGTTGTGTAAGCCTTATGTCGAAGGGTTCAAGTAAAGTGTTACCAAACCTTAAATTCTTCTTCCTTTCATTTATAATGAAAGTTCCTATGAAAAAACCAATGTGGGATTCATGAAACATGCGCAGACCGTCGCTTTTGTACTTATCCCAGATCAGATCGTATTGGACATGCACGCAGGTTTGAGGGGGACAGGGAGACATGTGACCCCCAAAATTTTCATATGAATTCATTGGTAGACTAGCTAGTATGCTTCTCTTCTACCTGCAAACATATCTGTGCAAGTCCCTGAAGATGCGTTCTGTCCCCAAGGCACATTTACCCAAGTAATCCAAAAGCGGCAAAGACACCATTGTCAAGTGTTGCTTGTGGGTCTTTCCATATTATTATCAATCTTCATCATCAATCACTTTTATCAATAAACAAAATGAATTACATGTGTTCCCAAGTTATTTCTTGTAAACTAACAGTAAGACGAACACTAGGTGTGACAGAACATTATCGTAAACTGAAAGAAAAAAAAGTTTAACTAAAAAACTTAAAAAGTAACAAACCCACCCTAAAAACTAAACTGAAATGTAAAACAAAATTAATTAAAACTAATTAAAAATAAAATCTAGTGAAAAGTTAAGGGTTTATGCAGGTAGGTTATTTAATATAGTAAAATTCAACATATTTAATTCATATTTAATATGAATATATTATATTAATATAATACTTGTATTGATAAACATTTTGTTAATATGAGGTCCGTAAACTACTTGAATTGACTTTGCATAAATAATAAAGCATTCTAAATAGAAACATCATCTGCGTATATGCCTTTACGCATGTTTCCAAAAACACATAGATTTTGATCATACAAAAGAACTAATTCAGATAAGAAACTGATGAATGCCATAATGTTCCTGGAACCGTTCGTAAGCACGGTTAACGATAAAATCTGATCGTACACGTTTCGTGAATGAGGCCCCTTGAGACAGAGTTGCAAAGAAAAGTCAGCATAACGTGTAGTAGCCTCTATTCCCCTGTTCCTATCCACCCGATTTAGTTTACCTTCAACCTCCTTTAGTCTGTTTTTATGAAAGCTCTTGGGTGGTGGAGTTCCAGCTAAGGACATTTTGTAGTCACACACATCCTTGTGTAGATTTTGATTTACCATCCACAGGTAGATGACGTGACTTCTCGGGTTAAATGTTGTATGTTTTTTTATTTTCCTCCAATAGAATAAGCATGATTGGAAAAATAAGAAACATCTTTTACTTAGATTTGACAGTTATTTCAAATGGTATGGCTTTGGGTAGAACTTCTGGCCTTAAATCCCATTTGAAGTGGCATTAAAAAGCATTACATTTAACTTGAGGATGCCCGCAGACACCCTGAAGTTTGAAATTGTTAATACAGAGTAATATAGAGCCTTATATGCATTGACCTTTTACATTTTCACCATCACACAGGCAATACTAGTGAACAATCATAGGAGAAAAACCGCATTGAATTCAAGTGTGACTGCATGCGGTGGAAGGAATATCTTTCAAATGTATGCAGGTGTAAAATCTTAAAACTGCTGTCAAAATCTATCCCATTGAAGACTATTCAGTCATTAATTTGTTCACTCTAGTAGAGCATAAACACAGGTTACAAAAACAATCCAAATATGAAAATATAAAAAAAGTGATGTTGGCACCAGATATCAAAAACTACAACAGCATTTCACTTGAGCACAATTAGTCAATAATGATTTGCGCAAGCAGTTCAATTAAAATGACATTTTTGCATTGCATAGCACAATAGAAATTATTAAACGCATTTTTTTTTTTTTTTTTTTTGCGCGCTAGTTAGCAAAAGCACATATCTGTATCAAATCCCCAGACCTAGTAGTCCTAATGCCCTTGATGGCATGCATTTCAGAAACCTTTCTCCATAGACGGCTTTCCACAACAGGAAGTCAGTGGGGTCACTCAGACAGCCATTGTACACAGGATAAACTACACAGGGAACCAAGTGAGACAAGACCGGTTAATCGATTAGCATTTTGCCAAGCACTTACTGACATTGTTATAATCTGTGACAATGAGTGAATAGAAAAATGAATGAAAAAAAACTAAAACTTTGGACACTTACATCATCATACTGAAAGTTCACCGTCCCTTGTTGCATGACATCCCTCTTCCGGAAGGTTTCTGCAAAAAAAAAAGAGTTTTGCATCTATTAAAACAATGTCTTGCACATCGTGCGTCAGTGAAGTCTACCCATGACGGAGAGAGACCCTTACCTGTAAGCGTACGGAGCTTCACGCAGCACGCAACATAATCATCAAAAAAGATCCTTCCGCCCTTGCTGTAGCGCTTCACGATGGCATTGAGAGCTTGGGGGCTGATCCTATAACCTGTTTTACCAGAGGAACCCACCCACCCACAAAGAGCAATGCGTTAAGACCTGACTGCTAATCTGAAAGCCGTTAATTATCCAAAAAAATGCATATGATCCATACATCTCCAGAAGTACTTATAAGGGATACACACATAAGGATGCATCTGCTTATTATATCTTAACATTAACTTCCATTTATTGGCTGATAACATTATTGCTCATCAATCATCAACAAATCAATTTAAAATCCAATTTTCAACAATTTATTTGAAAAAATTCTGAATTTCTGTGCCATAAGCGATTTCCATCACTGAAAGGTGCAAAGCAGGACTTTTGAGAAGCATGACTGGCAATTTTGAACAGGGGACAAAAACTAGATGAAACAAGGAAAGCCAAAACCTCAGCCTTTCTTACCCATAGATATAGAACCATAGATATGACATATCATGTAATGTAATAGTAATTTGGAATTCTGAAATGGGTACCTGGGTACAGCTATAATAGGAACCTATGGCAAAGCATCTTGTACTTTCTAACCGACTGTGATTTCATAATCGGGTCTCAGAAGCCAGATAGCTGATGATTGGTTCATAGATATAAAACCATGGTTACTGGCCACCATCTTACCTGGGTATGGTCTCAAAAACTGTGCCACTAACTATGACATATGTCACATCTATGGTTCTATATCTATGTTCTAACCACTCACCCATGGAGGCAACAGCCTGCGCCATCTCATGAGGTTCTACTGTGCCACTTCTGTCCCGGTCAAACATCATGAAATTCTGCTTCCAGCCATTCAGAGCCACGAAAAGCTCTTTGAACTCATTGAATCCCATCGTCCCCGTCATATCTCTCTGTAGGAATTAGGTTAAGGACTCCCAAATGTGCAATGTAATGAAAGATAGCCAGCTGATAGCAATGAATTGCATGTTAAATTGACTGTACAAAAACATATTTACAAAAAATGTTAATGGAAACTTCCAGCTAACCTTCACATTCAAGTAAACACTCATGCAAACTATCTGGATTGTTACTGAGAATAATTTATGTAATTATTAAAATTACTGACAAGTGAAACACCAGCAGCAAGAAGCGTTGTTTAATGCGCTTTCACAACAATCAAAAGGCATGAGTTTTGTTTCCTAGCTTTAACCATTGAATAGAAGTACTGTGATTTGTGCATTTTACAGCTTAATCTCGACACAAAGCAAACCAATAAGAGGATATAGTTATGAGAGTCCTGAAATAGGTTAATGGTCTCTATGTGCCTACAATTTAACAATGGGCCAGTGGAAACCATTTTCATTTCTGACAGCAGTTTTTAATGATCAGTAGAGACTGTTATGCTGATATTCAGTTTTTAGCAGTTTCATACCAATTCTGCAGTACTTGCCACCTTGGACAATTCCATTAGTCATTTGTACATTAGCAGTAGAAAATATAGGTAGGTCTCCCAGGTGGTGTGTTGAGCTCAAGCTCTCCTTGATCCACACAGTATCAAATTCTTACTTTTTTTTAATATGTAAAACAGCACAGACAAAGATCTGTTCCTACAATATTAATGCAGTACACTAAAAGAAAAGTTAAATAGACATTGCTGGTCTGAATTTAATAGACAACTCAAAGAAATGGCATTACACCCAAAATTACACACAGAAAGCTTACCCCTGAATAAGGGTTCTGTGCATTTTTATTAGGCTCTGTTTACAGGTGTCAGTAACATGCACAAGGCTGTGAGTCTGCGGTGAGTGTAGCCATTTCTTTAGGAAACCCAAGGGAGTGTCAGACTCTGTGCTGTATAGATAATGGGTTTGCCACACCAACCAGTATCTTGGCAGGTGGCTCACGATTGGTGTTTTTCACACTACTTCTACCCATAATGCACTGCACGGTCTGGGCTTTGGGTTTCATATGCATTTCTGACATTTCATTTTTTCAACATTTACTGCTGGGATGACTGGGACTCAGTGTGCACTGTCAGCACGTTTGGTGTGGCTTACTGGAGTCATTGGCCTGGAAAGGATACATCCAGCATAGCAATCATGATTCGACAAGTATCCAAACTGAATGCTGAAGGTAACAAAAAAAAGAAAAGTAATAAATTCACACACATGCACAACATGGGTTTGGAATAACACTTGATCCTGGCTGGCTAGAAGCTGTATTGTATATTACTATATATAATCACTGCATGAATATGTGCCATTCATGTAACAAAAATATAATTAATTCTATTTTTCATGAACAACAGGATAAGCCATCGTACAAGAGCAAAAAAAAAAATAAAAAAAATCTCAAAATGAGTGATACATCAAATGTTTCAAGATTATATTTGAGGTAACCTGGACACAGACACATGGTTTGACAGCCAATCGCTTGTAGCCAATCTGCACTTACGAGTATAGCTGCCACTGAAACCACTCTGTGTCAAACATCTCTGAAGTTCCTCCGCATCAATTTCTCCATCCTGCATGTACAAAATCAATCAAAAACACCACGTCAGAGAATAGTTAAAATAACAGACGTACTGGTGTACCGTAGAAACAAAAGTATATTTTGGTGTACCGTAGCAATAAACCAATAACAGAAAATACCTGTGATGTTAAATTTTTTTTTTTTTATGTAATATGAATAAAATCCAAATAATTCTTTACACTAGCGATTAGACCAATTCAAACTGAAGCATTTTTCTATGCAAAAACTCCAAAAACTTCAAACTCATACAGTGCGCTTGCACTAAAATCCCAACTTGGCTCTCTCAACCTGCCAACTAATCACCCCCCATGAGCTAATAATCGTTTTTTCCTTCTCCCCCTCTGCTGATCTGTGGTGAGCGTTCTGGCACAAAATGGCCGCCGTGCATCACCCAGGTGGGTGCTATACTTTGGCGGTGTTTGAGGCGTTTCCCCCTCATCGCTGTAAGGCGTTTTAAGTGTGAGAAAAAGCACTATATAAACCTAAGGCATTATTATTACTGGTATTATTGTTAAAGACTGTCGGGTAAGTGAGGATTAGGTAAAATGTGTATTTTCTGAATCCAGCGGTTCCAACAGTCAATGGCCTTGTTAAAACGTTCAGCACTCTGAATACTGAACACAAGCAATATTGCGTGCTAGAACCCCTCACTTAACCTACATTCAAAATAAGTTTTACGTTATTTAATTTTATTATTATTATTAAAAATGACAATCATCAATTAAATCGCCGAATTCTTTGATAGGTAAGTTGAACAGTAACCTGGTGGATCAACCAACAAGCCAAAACAAAGTCTAAATCAGGTCTTGAGATTAAATCATTTTATTCAATGTAAAACAGTCAATTAGAATAATGACTTTAAATCATACATTCACTAAGGAATGTAGGCTGACTACTTATAATTTACCAAGGGAAGACATTAAACCAGACATTAATTTGAATATACCAGTAAAAGAGAGATAAGCCAAAAATTGCCAATATTATTTACCCTCCAGCTGAACAGGAACAAAAGGAAATGCACAAGGAACCAAAAAGGATGAACTTCCCCAAACAAACTCCAGAACTGTCTAACCTCTTTTTCTGTGGTACACTCATAAAATACCTCCACAGGAAGACCATCCCTGTCCTGATTGGGTTAAGGTATGGGGGAGGGGGAGAGAGGGGTCATTTATGACAAAGACTGGCTTATCTTTGATGTTGGGGGGGGTGAGAGTGAGAGAGAGACAGAGAGCGACAGAGATAGAGAGAAGGGGGGGAATATTAGATATCCTACAAAACCATCAACTTGCCTCAACAGTTAACAATTATCAGGTGTAGTATCCTGCATATTGCTCTAAGTTCCACAGGTGCAGTAGATGCATGATTAGTCCCCGTGGTTTTTTGTTATGAGGTTTGGGCATGGGGTGTCGTCGGGCCAAAGACGGGGTACTCAGCTGACCTCCCAAACTGAATGAAATGAGGATCAGCTGTGCAGCAGGGTATTTTAAACGCCTTGGGGTTCCTGTCCAAAAACAGCAGAGAAACTTCAATAGCTAAAGCAAGAGCTTCTTTTGCTTTAGTCTTCTTCTTTTTAAATGTGCCACTGTGGTGTTTATAATATAGTCGCTTGTTTTGGGACAGGATAGGTATTTAAGCATATAAAATCTACATGGCTTAAATCAGCACAGAACTATACATATCTGTGAACGATCACGTTCATCCAAGAAGCCTTCTTTTCCGGGAGACCTCCAGTACCGTAGTGTAAGATAGTCCCCATGTCACCCTGTCCCCATTTTACATGTGTGTGTACTCACATGTTGGATTTATGTTTTTGCATTAAACACCACTCTTTTTTTATAACTGATGCATGCGTTGCATTCGTTAACCTTTAAACTACCTTGTTGTTATAACCCAGGGGGTTGTTGGCCACAACAACGCACCACTAACTCCTATTCGGATATTAAACACCTTGATGAAAATATGATTTCTGGGTATTGTTATGGAACACTCACCTGCCCAGCAATAGCTGTGAAGTAACCCCACATGGGATCATTAACCGCAGGAGGAGGAGCAAAGGTCCCAGGAGCAAAAGTCCCAGGAAAGCTACCTTGTCCTGGAAATCCTCCTGCTGGAGGACCCCCCATCATCGCTGCATGGCTCGGCATGTGTCCTCCGTACTTGAATGAAATGAATGAGGAGCTATACATTTAATCATGAATGGGGCCGCAAAATTTTCCTTCTGTTTCTCTGTACAGCGTCTTTGTGACAGTTATCTGTAAAAAGCGCTATACAAATAAAATTGAATAATTTAGAATTGCCCTTATGCAATAAAACCCCTGCGAAATTATTGTCTTGTGTCGAAAGAAATCAGTGTATCAAAAATGCAGATTCACCAGTTACAACATTACTTTTTTGCCAAATTCTCCTTCGTTGTTCAGTTTTCACGTTTCCCAATTTATAATGGAGAAGTACGTCTGCTTCCCACTGCTATTGTTACGTAAAGTTAATATATCAGGATATTAGCACATAAAATCTAGTAAAGTTACGTAAATTGTACGCAAGTTTGGTAGCTAAGTTAATGCACTCTCTCCATTTACTCCAACATTCTAAGTCATAAAAAAGTACAATCTGAAGTGAACGCTGGTCCTTGGTGCCTTTTTCGCCGAATCAGGAAATGGCATTTGTAAGACTGCATTTACCCAGGTGGCCATTTCGGCTCAATGTCGTGTTTAATGAGTTTACTGCTGGAGTAGGTAGGGCCAGGGCCTGGTCTGGAACTAAGAAATCTTTCCAGTTATGCATGAAGTGCACGTATTAGCAATAGCTAACATTAGCAAAGTCTCGCAACAGGCCAAGTCTCTGGGTCTCGTATAACGTAAGCTAGCTAAATTACTGTGCTACCTGACTTTCCCAGACCAAAGACTGCTAACGTTAGTGGCTGAAGATTATGTAGCTAACTTAACTTATTGAACAAACACGCTACACTAACGTTACTCCTTTCTGTTCAATAAGTTATGCAACATTAGTTTGGTAACGTTAACTGAACTAGCTAATCTAGTGTAACGTCTAGTGAGCCAACTGAATGTCTTAACTGCTTAACGTTAAGCTAAATTAAGTTGGTTTAACGGCAAATCTCACAGTGCGCTAGATATATGCACTGCTTAATACAAATTGATAGCACAAAAATAGCTTAAGCTGAATTGGCGAAAAAGCTAAAGCTGGCTTGCTAACGTTATATTCCGTATCTTGATTTAGCTGCCGTTAACCCTTTCCCCATGATAAAAATAGAAAAAAGACGTTCAAAACTAACGTTACATAAACATTAATGGTACTTACTCCTCCATATCCTGGATAAGCCATCTGTCTCGGGCAAATTGTCAAGCTTGAAAATTCGCTAGATTAGCTATGTTAACGGTGGCTGATGCTGTTCAACTGACTGGCTATATCGTTAACTAACGTTATCGCATTTACAGGAAAGTGCTCCGTAGTGCTACTTCCTATTACTTCCTAGTGCTCTACGTTATCACGGGAAGTGCTCACTTCGTCTTCTTCCATTGAGATACAAGCCTAACACGTAAGATCACAAGTAGAGGCATGCTGCCCCCTGGCTCACACCCACAGTGCTCACACTAAAGAAACAAACAAAACTTCAACGCACAGTATAGGGGCCACAACTAATGGAGGGAGGATCTGTGTGCTGGTTTTTGTCATAGACGGTAACATTGCCTTAGTTTTAGTTTTCTGACAGCGCTATAAACTACACTGGTTCATTCCTGTACTTAACTTGAGCACAGTACAATCTTTAGTATACACTTGCAACCTGCGGCTGTAGTTGGTGCTTATCCAAATGACTGATCAGAAGTTGCCCACACAATCCTGAAGTGGATTAGCCCGTGTTGTGCAACTCTTGTGTGCGGTCAGTCATCATAACTTTATAAACAGTTCAGTGACCATCTGGCCTGAGCGACATGGTGAATTCAGCGAGACAGTAATCGTCTATTTTCCCGGCCATTGGTTATGCAGGGCAATATGCTACGTCTAGGAGACTCCAGTACCAAACCGTAGGCCTAGGCTATGTACAGTTGAAGTCGGAAGTTTACATACACGTAGGTTGAAGTCATTAAAACTCACTTTTAACCACTCCACAGATTTCATGTTCGCAAACTATAGTGTTGGCAAGTCAGTTATGCAGTAGATATGGATGAATCACTTTGAGGGTTGTTTCTCCTGACAATTTTTCCTATTGAACTCTATGGAAAAATAAGTCAGGAGAAGAAACCATTCAAGTTATCCATCCATATCTACTGCATTTATGGCAACAGAGTGATGATTTAAGGCTTGTTTGATACGTCAGACCCTTGATGACTTAGAGCCATTTAGTCAACCATGTGTTTCCATACTCTTCCAGTGTAATTTACAGCTAAATCTAGCCCCACCCCCCAATTCCCATAGAGATCCATTCAAATGCAGAGACGTTATAGTGTCGCTTGTAAGAGTACCAGAAAAAGATATCCAGAGTCTTTTGATGTTGTTGGGTCACAGACATCAGGAAGTCATGGCATGCAAAGCCAAAGGATATGCGACCAAATATAAAAAAATTAAAGGCTCAGTCAACTTAGTATATGTAAACTTCTGACCCACTGGACTTGTGATATAGTGAATTAAAAGTGAAATAATCTGTCTGTAAACAATTGTTGGAAAAATTAGCCAACACTATAGTTTGCTAACATGAAATCTGTGGAGTGGTTAAAAATGAGTTTTAATGACTTCAACCTAAGTGTATGTAAACTTCTGACTTCAACTGTATGTATGAACATTATATAGGCTAAGCTTCCCAGTTAGCCGACATTGAAGCAAGCATTTGTTCGGCTAGAATCACAATCATGGTTTGATCTGACCTCTTTGGTTAGTTGCTAAACCGTTGTTCCTGGGTGCCACAGTCTTGCGTATTTTTTGAAGTCTCCATGAGCAAAATAAAATAGTGTATGCACCTTTGCACATACGGCCATCTCTAATTTACGCTTGTTTTTTTTTTTGTTTTTTTTACCAGATAAACAATTGAGATTAAAAATCTCTTTTACAATTGCAACCTGGCCAAGAAGGCAGCAAAGTTACACGTCGAATTATACATGAATACATGTAAAAAACAAACGATATGTATGTGTTACATTTCAACACGTAATGGCTCTGATGCAACAAAATCCTGAAGCATCTCTGTCATACTGGATAGAGACGTCTGCCACCTTAGAATTCAAAATGCAGTGTGATCCACTGCAAACCATTCACCAATGTCCGGACAGCAATCACTTAATGGTATAACCAAAGGGGCTGATGTCTTGTGTTATAGTAATTAAACCCCACCCCCAAAGTAGCACACGCACTGAATACCTCAGCCCGCTTCCTCCACCCTGCTTGTTCTTACACTACCCGTGGCTTAAAAATACAAATAGTCACTGTAAACAAAAGATTCATACATAACCTGACGCTATACAGAAACCAGTCATACAGTTCTTCAAAAAAAAGGATAATTTTTCCCTCAGGCTCTACGGCCAAGGAGACCCTCCCATGGGGTCATGCAGAAGGAAGGAGCCAAGGAGCAGGAGATGACTGGACCCCGCCCATGTTGCTCCTCCACAGGAGGAGCAGGACTCACACGGAGGAGAGACAACATCTAGCACTTCTGACTTATCGTACAGTCCCATCCGACTACCTGAACAATGGAAATCCTCCAGCTATTTGGCTATCTGTTGGGCTATTAAGAGGCTGAGTAGAGTTTAGTAACAATGTCACTGTAACCCTTCACAAAGGTAATTTATTATAATTTCCGCTTTATTAGAATAAGTGACGCACACTAGATATACAGACCCCATCGCCAGAATGAAAGTGCTTTATAGCTTCACAATTTTCAAACTTCTTAACATTTACCCCTGCAAAAAACTCTTCTTCATGAGCTTACTTGCTTCCATTGCTTTTGAAGTTGATTGATCTGTTTAAATTTAACTTCTATTTAGTTATGAATTACAATGTGATGTCGTATTTCATACGTGCCGTTGGGGTTGGAGTGAAATTGTAATTCACCCAAAAACCAGAAGAGGGCAAACTGCTACTATATTTGACAGATCGAGAAACTACTTTTTACTGGACGCATTTTTAAGAAGAAGCAAACGCAATGAGAAGCCAGCCACTCCGTTATGTTTCTTCTAACGAAAGTGTGTAAATCTATAATAGACATTCATATTCTAAAACTTACTTGGCCTGGGTGTTGAATTCTCTCTAAAAATGTAGCATCAATTCAGTCAAATTGAATTATACTTCATGTATAGGGTCAGTACAGTATAAATTCCTGTCCATGTGACTTATCTCCTTACATATGTGATGAGGCATATGATTGGTGTTTCAATCCTTATCCTGTAAGCATCGCTGTAAGCACCCTAATCTCAGGAACTATAAAATGAAATTGCACAGGTGCACAAACAATTATACTATCAAGAATACCATCATGAAGAAAATAATCATTGTGTTAAGGCACTGTTCTAGTGAATGGGCTGGCCCTGTGGTCAGGGTGATATACAATTGGCTCTAGTGTCTGTCAGCCAGGGAAGGTAGAGTTTCAATTGGCCCAGCCTGAGAGCATTCCATTGCACACTAGCAGCCCTCAATGGGAAGTTGGCTTCCTGTAAATTTACCTGTTAAGCTGAACATGCAGTGTCTTCCTCCAGCTTATACTGGACTTCAAACATCAGTCTGATAAGAAGTGGCAGCTGATATCACATGCTTCATAATAATAATAATAATAATTACATTACATTACATTAGTCATTTAGCAGACACCTTTATCCAAAGCGACATACAATAAGTGCATACAGGAAGGTCATCGAAGTAACTACAGAACAGATAAGACAGAGCACATCCTTCACATAATGTAGCAGCTATCTCTAGTAATGAACATTGAATGTAGTTCACAGTAAGCTGTGGGTAAATCAGCTATACTATAATTCTATTCTAAATACTATTATAAACTATGACAAACAGTTAGACAAGAAAACACAGGGAACAAGTACCATGAGAAAAGGTCCTAGTATGTCAGTATTAGTATGTCAGTCAAGGTAGAGTCTGAAGAGGTGTGTCTTCAGGCCACGGCGGAACGCAGGCAGTGTTGGAGTAGAACGTAGGGGAATGGGGAGTTCGTTCCACCACTGAGGAGCTAGGGTGGAAAAGCTCCTCAGTCGGGACGAGCGAGAGCCGTTGACACAGAGGGGGGGAAGTGCAAGTCGCCCTGCTGTAGAAGAGCGAAGTGGTCGAGCAGGAACATAGTGCTGGATTTAAATGATATTGTACTTGCTCTTGACAATGGACAACACTGTGCTGCCTTATTTATTGACCTATCCAAAGCATTTGATACAGTTGACCACTTAATTTTAATAGATAGATTAGCCTCTGTTGGCTTCGATCACAATGCCTGCCAGTGGTTTGCAAGCTATCTTTCAAATAGAACACAATGCATTGTTGCCGACTCAATTCAATCTACTCCACTAGACGTCACTAAAGGTGTACCGCAGGGCTCAATTTTAGGACCTTTACTTTTTACACTATATATTAACAACATTGTCTCCTTTGAAACTGGATGTAAGGTGCACTTTTATGCGGACGATAGGGTTATCTATACATCTGCGTCTTCATTAGGAGGGGCACTGTCTGCTTTCCAGACAGCATTTAACTATCCAACGTTCACTACTAGAGATTAAGCTTGTCTTAAATTCAACAAAAACCAAATATATGATATTCTCTAAATCCCGTTCATCACAGGTTACCAATTTAAAAATCTGCTCTCTGGATGGTTCTGATATTGAAAGAGTGCCCTTCTATAAATACCTTGGGATTTTCATAGATGAAAGGTTGTCTTTTAAAAAGCATGTCAATGAACTAACAAAAAAGTTGAGAATAAAACTTGGGTTCTTCTATAGAAATAGATCTAGCTTTTCACAGGAGAATAGGAAACTTTTAGTACAGTCTACATTCCTCTCAGTACTTGATTATGCTGACATTATATATATGCACGCTTCCCCTACTACCTTGAAACAGCGTAATTTGTATCAGACAGTGGGCTGGCCATCTCTGGCCGCTAGGAGAGCTCAGCATTGGCTACTGTATGTGTATAAAATAATCTTACAAAAGCTACCGATCTACCTAACATCCCTTATTACTTGGCGTTCAATCAATTATCAGACAAGGTCTCAGGATTGGTTGGCTCTTGAGATCCCTCGAGTCAAAACCGAGTTAGGAAAGATTGCCTTTAGTTACGGTGCTCCTAGAGCATGGAATAAGTTTCAGGAGAATTTTAAATTGGATTCCTTAGTCACTTTAGGCACTTTTAAAAATATGATTCAGGAGGTTGAGGTCTGTGCATGTTTTAAATAATGCTTTAAATAGTGTTTTAAAAAATGTTTTAAATAATTTTGTTTTATATTTAAATGTGTAAAATAAAATGTATGTTGTGATTTTATGATTTTATATTGTTTGTGATTTTATATTGTTTGTGATTTTATATTGTTTACATTGTTTTATATTGTTTCTGATGTATTCTGATGTATGCTTTGTAAACAGGGCACCATTGTAAATGAGACCTTGGTCTCAATGGGCTTCCCTGGCTAAATAAAGGTAAATAAATAAATAATGTCCTGCAGGTAGGCGGGGCCTATTGGCTGCAGTGTAGGCCAGGGTCAGAACTTTGAACCTGATCCTGGCTGCAACTGGCAGCCAGTGGAGTGACCTCAGCAGGTGGGTGACCTGTGAAAATATCGGGAGGTTGAACACAAGCCGGGCAGCTGCGTTCTGGATCATAACGCCTTGCATTTACTATATAGCGCCTTTCTCACCGGCGGGCAACTCAAAGCGCTTTACAATTATGAGGGGGAAACTCGCCTCTACCACCACCGATAGTGCGCATGCTTGTCTGTGCTTTTCCAAATTGATAGCGGAGGTTATGGCAATAAGTGTTAATCACAACGTACAACTGGGCATTCCAAATTGTGGAGTAAAAGGAAGGAAATCTTAAAGAATGAAAATACAATTTTAACTTTAACCCAACCCAATGTGAATTTCTCAAAGCAGCAAAGATTTTTACCCCAAGTAAGTACACAGCACTTTTCCTCCTGATTTGGCGCACTGTTTTGTTCACATTGTTCAGTCGAACAGTAAGTGTCAACACATTTACTTAAAAGCCAATCCACATGCTTAGCAGCTTTACTTGTGGTAATAGATGATTAATTAAGATATTTTGCAACCTCGTAGTGCTTGGAGGAGGGAACTCTAGGTTGCAATATAATTCATAGCACTATGCACTATTCTACACTGCCTGGCCAAAAAAAAAAGTCGCCGTTGCACCCATCATGCATAGTGCACAGTGCCCACTGTACAAGCCTCTGGAGGCAGTGTTATGATCTGGAGTTGCTTCGATTGGTCAGGTCTAGGCTCAGCAACATTATGCAGCAATACAATGAAGTCAGCTTGAGTACCTGAATGTACTGAATGACCAGGTTATCCCATCAATGGGCATATTCCAGGATGACAATGCCAAGATTCATCGGGCTGAAATTGTGAAAGAGTGGTTCAGGGAGCATGAGGTTTTATGTTTGGATTTTCTCTTACCATTGTCGGGATGATTCCGCTGGAATCTTCCGGGGAATTCTTGGTTGAGCAGTGAATGGCCCTATGCTGAGGATTGGGGGTGCTGTCAGGATCATCCCGACAATGGTAAGAGAAAATCCAAACATAAAACCAAACTGGTGAATAGGTGTTCATATAACCTAAAACAATCCTTTACTTTGTGCTGACCTATATTCTCTGTGGAAGTACGGCGGCGGAGCGAACGTGGCCATTGCAACTTGTTCTCTTCTTTGTTGTTGTAATCGACCAGTGCCGGCACTACATTCGTAGGTCACGTAAAGTATCGCTCCGCTGCCGTACTTCCACAGAGAATGTAGGTCAGCACAAAGTACAGGATTCAACGATAGTTTGACTTCAAAAATGATGGTATAAACACTCAAAATAACCCAAATAGACTGTCGTCGTATTTTATTTGCTTTGGGTGCACTGTGGAGTGTTTAAGTGCGTTTGGTAGTGGATGCTACCGGTTACCTTAGAGTTGCGCTAGCATTAGCAACGTGTGTATGTCCAAAAGAAGGGACAGCATGGAATTAGCTGAAAATGGTTTCCATCAATCAACTGCATCATGGGTAAGTCGTAATTGAGACATTATGTCCAAAATTCCGAACTATCCCTTTAAGTTAAAACCATTATACTTAGTGAGAAGTGAGACACAAACCTAGGTTGCACATCTTTGCTCTCCATTTCAAATAAAACAGTTTAATTATGTTTGTATCCCAGCTCACGTTTTCCACTGGTCTTCCAGCCATATATGTACTTGGACAGGCTTGTACTGACAATACAAGCTGGTCAATGCAATAGTAAGGTAAAATTAATAATCTGAAGAGAAACTGTGTAATCAACATGACCATTTCCATGAAGATTAATTGAGCAATAAAATTAAATGATCCCAACAACTAATTGCCTTATAAAATAAAAGCATATTTGGATGGTGTAATATTTGGTTCTGATAGTGCTGCCATTTGATTCAAATTGCACCAATTATTAAAAAGGTGCCTTTCTCACAATCATACTTGATGATAGACAGAACCATTTTAATTTGCGTTCATAGAATAACTGCTTTCCCAGTTACTTCAATGAAAAAAGGCATTTTAGAAGCACTGCAGGCAGGATGGGTACTGCAGTCTAAGTTTAAGTGACCCTTTGCGTAACACTATCTGTAAGAACTCCCTCTGGCTCAGTGTGACCCGTGTGATAAATTATTGACACGCCATGGATTGCCAGACATGGAGTCATGTCAGGAGAGATCCCTCTGTGTCAGATCACTAAAGCAGGGCTTCTTGTGTGTCCAGTGTTAATGCACATCTTGAAGTGATCATGGTATAATAGGCCCCATGCGAGGGAAAGTTAAAAAATAAATAAAATAAGTGTGAAGGAAGGAGACCTTAACAGGAAGTCAAAATGCACAAATGGTTCCTTTCAAATTCCTCCCTGAAATGACTTGTGTATATATAATACAATAGTACATATAATAAATAGTACAGATTTCTTTGGCAGAATAGTGTTTGTGAGAGAATACTGTTGTCCAATTTTTGACTGTAATTTCACACTATCCGGTTACATACGTTCCTCTTCTATTTGATGCTTTGAGTGAAAGAGGCAATAGTCTGCTGCATTTTGATGCTTTGCATATTTTGGACCAGCTCTTCTGCCCTCTGAGTTACATGATTGATTTACTAGGCTAAATTTAACATCAAGAGAATTTGTTGACAAGCCCTGTCAGAAGTGTTTATCACAGCTTCATTAAGTAATTTTAACGCTCAGTGAAGGTATTCACTGCTTTCAAACTATATCCTTTGCCGGAAATGAACCTGTGAATGCCGTACGAAGCCTTGACATAGTGAAAATCCTGAGTTAAATAAAAAGCTAAAAGAATCAGATTGAACTACAAGGCCCGGAAGCCAATCCAAGCCATGTTCCAGCCAGTCAGAAGTAGTTAATTCAAAAAATGTTGTTGGTGGCAGGACAATACACTCAATAAGTAAGTGTAAGTGTAAGCGTTCCTGGTATACCAAATTGGCTTAGACAATTGTTCCCATGTGTATCTTGAGAGAGACACAAAGTTTTAAGAGGAAATAGTATGACCAATCCTCTTAATTGCAAACATATGTGGTTTAGGCAAAAAAGGAATGCAAGAATATCCTATTCTATCAATGCGGTCTATGTAAGTCTATGATTCAGCTTGGAAAAACTGAGGGGAGAATCTGCAAATGGATTGTGATACGTTTGTGCCTGTCAGACCATCGCAAGTAGTCCTAGTAGTAGCAGGCCAATGACACGTTTAACACAATTTCATTAACTCATCCTGCAGACACATGCACACAGGTCATCATTCAATATTGCTCATACAGAGGTGCATTAGATCAAACAAGTCATCTATTTGTTTGCCGAGGAAATCCGGCGTAAGTGAGATGGGGCAGAAAGTTCTACCCGTGTTTTGTGAACATAAGAGTCCCGTATTTGTTAAGCTTTTAAGAGATGCGCTGTGTGCGTTTGCAGAGGCTTTTAGTTTCTTTCACAGCATCGCTGCTGTGTGCACAAATCATCAGTGATCCACTACTGACGGGACTTTATTCCTGCAGATGTTACTGTCTACACTTTCATTCAAGAATCATTTTAGTTGCGCTGTGCTTAGCTGCATAGACTATTGCTTTTCCCTCCAAAATAGAATATTTTAGAGTAGATCTTCATATCATCCAAAATATATTTCATGTCTTCCAAAATAGCCTACACTATTTCTGAGGGGAAAGCAAATATTCGAAATATTCAAATTTGGGGAAGAAAGTTGATTTAGCGTTACAGAATGTCTTGATTTATTTTACTTTGTATCCCTCTGTTTTAATTTGAACATACCAACCACAAACAATGCAATATTGTGTAGAAATACAGTCAGAGTGGGCTTATAAGCATCCATAATCACATTCCAGTCTCAGATAACACTGTTATGGGTTAACTAACACCGCCTGTTTTATTTTTTTAAAATCACCACCCAATACTTGCTTCGCCAATATGATACCCAGCTGGTGCCCCTGACATCTTGGCAGATATTTGGAATCATGGGAAATCAACTGCTTTATGACAGATGAGCTGACCTCATATCAGATATGCTTGAAGGCTGACACAAACATTAATGGCTCCTGGCAGTCAGATGAGCCTCCTGTAGGGAGACATACTGTATTTTATGTTATTTCTACAACTTAAAATGCCTGACACCATCAGAAGACTGTCAGCTCATTAAAAAGTTGGCTTCGTTGAGGACTGTTTGGATTTTAGGGATCTGTGGCAGGTACACGCCCCTCGCACGCCACAAGTGTACATTCGAATGAAATCTGTTTAACAGGCCTGTTCCTGAAATCTCAACAAATCCCAGATGTCTCTGGAACAAATCTAGCTCTTTAACTGTATTGCATTTGTCTATCGGCATTTTTTACTGTACAGTACAACATGTTCATTGTAAAATAGAACAAGACTAGGACCTCATCAGACCTCATACCTCACCAGATCTGCTCATCTGGATTAAAAGTCAGACGAGGAAACTAATAACTGACAGCATAAACGGCTCTCTTTGCTTCTCACTCAGTTATGTGTCAGTTATGATCTTCACACCACTTAAATAGGAAATGTATATATTACTGAATATATTGGGAAATAATATGGCAGCTGTTATTGTTAAGGCCACTTGAATGTCTCCTCACACTGTACACATATGCAGATTTACTGTAGCTACATGTATATCCCTACTGTATATACTGCAATTATGTAAATATATGGAGTTTTTGGATAGCGTTGTACATTTAGAACAAGTGCTGTATCTTGATATTTTATTTCAATATATTGTAGTATATTCCTTTTCGCTTGAAACAAGGCTTTCAGACTGTCAAGTGAACCCTCCATCCAGTTTCACCCTCCAAAAATCAGTCTGTCTGGCTCTGAATATACACACACGCACAAATGCAGACCTAGCAAAATTTCTGGATCTCAATATTAACACATTCTATGTGAAAATAATGGTCTCTAAAGGATGGTAGGGTAATACAATATATAGTTTAATGTTTTCATCTGTTATTGCCTGTTATTCATGGCTGTTGCTACAACAGACATTCAGCCCATGCATTTGTATTTGTGGCACAGGTCTATTTGCTGCTGAGTCCCAGCTGTGTGTAATTAAGTAATGTAAGTAATGATATGGCTGAGGTTCCAGCCTGCATTGCTCAGCCTATACTTGTGGAAAGTACCATTCCAATTAAGCAGCTCGGGACCATTTTTTTAATAAATGTTTTTTCTTTTTATGGTATCTTGCATAAGACTAACTCAAATATGTCTGTACAATGTACATATACTACGGCCAGTTCTTTTGGCTTGTATCACATTTGCAATTCCCCTCAAAACATTGCCATGATCAATAATAATTATTCCACTGTTTAATATATGGCAGTATGTCTGGCTCTCTGGTTAAGCCTACGCTGCCAAGAAAGCTTTAACCCGCTGCATCCAGGCCAATGTATTTTCACCATTTATAAAAGTGTGATGTAAACTACCGGACTGGAGGTGCGTCCCATACGAGTGCTCCAGCAACCTCCGCTCTCGAACTCTAACACACTCCCTTCCCTTGCTCACTTCCCTCGAGTGAGCTACCTTGTGACGTAATTTGCTACGTGCAGCAAGCAAACTTAAAAGGTGCTCAGCAAGGGAGGATTGATGAGAAACAAACAAAAACGGAACCGAACCGCCCTTGCAACATATATGAAGCGCAACACCATAGAGTTGAAACATGACCGCCCACTTTTTCCACATGGAGCATTGCATTGTGGGATTCCCTTCTTGCTGGAAGCTTGCATTTTATACCCTTGATGGAAGGGAGTATAAACGAGGGGGCGAGGGAATGTAATTACTCCCTCCCCTTTCTTAAATTGGAACCGAATCACACTTGGTGTGGCTGCCATATTTCTACCTGGCATATTTCAGGATCCCCCCCCTTGAAGCAAGGGAACTACAGGAATAACGGATACATTTTGGATACAAACGCAGCCAGGAACTTGCAGATTCAAAGACTGTCCAGGTCATTCGTGGACCGGTGGTCTGGCGTGAAGGGAAACAGCAGCTGGCAGCAGAGGAGAGAATGTACTTGACCCCTGAACCCTACAGGGTTGTAGCGATGCAATTGGCCTATAAATACAATTAGACGTTCCAAGTAGGGAGGGAAAAATAAATTTAGGTTGTCATCCATAATAAAAAATGAGGTGATCAGCAGTGACTTCCAGCTCCAGAATATCGGATTTTGTGAAACAAAACAAGGGAGGACTTTATGGTGAAATCTTGGGTGGGCCTACATTGAATGCCGTTGCGCAACCAGATGCATGTGCTGAAGCCAGATCATTTCAGTAAATATTCAGCTATATAAATGGGTCATTAAATAAATGACAAATTTAAAGGCCTAAATACAGGATATGTCATTCACATAGGAAAACTTTACTGATAATGTGGGATAAGATTCCCTGTTATTAGGAGCTAGGCACTATGTATGCTTGTAAGATTTACAACACTAGAGAAATATCAAAGACCTGCCTGATAATTTAACTTCAACTGCTCTCTGAAAAGGTGGCCACAATCCATTGCTACAAGCACTAAAAAATATATTATGTGGCAAAGAAACATGGTATGCCTCTCTCAAATGTTTCCAGAAAAGTCATTTTGGCCATGTGTATGGCCATGTGTATGGCCTGGAATATTTTACAGCTGTTACTCTGAATTCATATCCATCATTATGTCGAACTCGAATGGACCCTGCACAGCCTCCTTTTTAATATGTGGGACACATGCAAACTCAAGCCCAAAAATTAGTTAAGCACAGCGAATAAAAAAAAAACCCTCTCTCTAGCTGTCATATTGTACGTCCTGATTTTAGAGCACGTTGCTCACATTTCAGAAGTGGAAATTCTGAATCAAGCTGAGCATATTATAGCAAACCTGCCAGTGACCAGAAAGTAACATTACCTCACCGCCCGCTCCACACATTGGCGCATTTTTATTTTGTCAAGGATTTAAAGCCGGAGTACATGTGACGAGAAGACTGCTCTTCCGCCGAGTGTGCTTTTTTGACAGGTTTCTTGTCAAAGTCAGTTCTTCTGGTCTCCTGACTGGCCACGTTGGCGCACTCCAGTCAGGAGCCCAATTCCCAACAGTGTAACATATGCTGTTTGTCAAAATGCCTGCCTTTTTTTTTTCTTCTTCTTCTTCTTTTTTTTATGTTTTCAGGCTGCGCGGCTGTTGGAGTCGTCAGCAAGCCGGCTGATCAAATTCACACGGGAGCCTCTGTTATGGTGGCAGACAGAAGATTGAGGGTTCCACTGCACACTTAATCTGCCCCTCGGGGGTATTTGGAATGCCCCTTTTAAGTGTGCTCAGTAGCACGCCCCGCGACACTTGACACAAAATTGTTGCCCTGATTCGAGAAATGGCCTCCAGTGACGTGTTAAGGCCAGCAGACCCCTCTGTACCACGACTAAAATTGTTCTGCCAATGCAGTGATGAGCAATCCAATCAATCGCCATCTTCCTGCCCTGCACCAAAAATGAAATTTTTTATATTTACGCAGTTGAGACAGTCCACCCCCATTTTGTGTTTTTTTTTTTTACTTTATTCATGCGGGGGGAAGCAGATAAGGCAACAGGATCACAGCACAAAAAGTGCCACGGCAGGAGACCGAACCCACGACCTGCAGGGGGATTAATGTATGCTTTGAGTCAGACTGTGCCACACATCTTGCCACATTTCATCATTAGTGGGGACTCTGATATCAGCCTGGAGGAGACCTTCGGTCTGCTTTCTAACCTGTAACTGACTTCTAAACTGGGGTCCCCTGTAACTGAGCTCTTAACTGAGGTCCCCTGTAACTGAACTCTTAACTGGGGTCCCCTGTAACTGAACTCTAACCTGGGGTCCCCTGTAACTAAGCTCTAAACTGGGGTCCCCTGTAACTGAGCTCTTAACTGGGGTCTCCTGTAACTGAGCTCTAAACTGGGGTCCCCTGTAACTGAACTCTTAACTGGGGTCCCCTGTAACTGAACTCTAAACTGGGGTCCCCTGTAACTGAACTCTAAACTGTGGTCCCCTGTAACTGAGCTCTAAACTGGGGTCCCCTGTAACTGAGCTCTTAACTGGGGTCCCCTGTAACTGAACTCTAAACTGGGGTCCCCTGTAACTAAGCTCTAAACTGGGGTCCCCTGTAACTGAGCTCTAAACTGGGGTCCCCTGTAACTGAACTCCAAACTGGGGTCCCCTGTAACTGAGCTCTTAACTGGGGTCCCCTGTAACTGAACTCTAAACTGGGGTCCCCTGTAACTAAGCTCTAAACTGGGGTCCCCTGTAACTGAGCTCTTAACTGGGGTCCCCTGTAACTGAGCTCTAAACTGGGGTCCCCTGTAACTGAACTCTTAACTGGGGTCCACTGTAACTGAACTCTAAACTGTGGTCCCCTGTAACTGAGCTCTAAACTGGGGTCCCCTGTAACTGAGCTATAAACTGGTGTCCCCTGTAACTGAACTCTTAACTGGGGTCCCCTGTAACTGAACTCTAAACTGTGGTCCCCTGTAACTGAACTCTTAACTGGGGTCCCCTGTAACTGAGCTCTAAACTGGGGTCCCCTGTAACTGAGCTCTAAACTGGGGTCCCCTGTAACTGAGCTCTAAACTGGGGTCCCCTGTAAGTGAGGATGAGTTATAGTTAGGCAGATGCACATTTCACCACATAATTCCAAGTGACCTCATTGGGGTGATTGGCCATCCTCGTGTTGTTTCTCATTGTGCATGGTTGTGACATATTGTTGGACACACATACTAGTGAAAATAAGTGTGACCCTAAACCATCTCTGACACTGGGGCTCTGAACATTGGCCTATGATAGGGGAGACGCCCCAGAGTCCAGAAGCACACCCTCACAGTAAACACTGGAACAGGAGACGCCCCAGAGTCCAGAAGCACACCCTCACAGTGAACACTGGAACAGCAGGAACTTCCCTGAGGAATGGATCTAATATATGGGCTTCCTGGTCTGTCTACCATCCTCATTCCATTCTTGTGGAATACTTTATCACTCTTTTCTTCATTCTTTCAATACCCAGCTCAACCCCTTGAACTGTTTTCAATTAGTGCACGCAGCCCTGGAATCCATACAGTCATAAACATTCTTAAGCTTCTCAGACTTTTGGGTGGGACACTTTTCTGCCTGCCCTCAAATGGAGCAGCAACAAAGTTCTATGACTAGAAACAAATTTGGTGGAGAGGCTATGTTATGAAAAAAAACAAATTCAAAGTAGTCTGTGTTGTGCGTGTATAATTAAGTGATGATGCCTTTAAAAGATGTTACATATGAGTATGGAACTAGTACGTGCACAAAATGCATAAATGGATAGAATATATTAATTGCATATTAATATCTGTAATTTATAAAAGTGGGGGCGGGCTTTTCCAGTGGTCAGCTGACCAGCCTTGGACCAACCGACACCAGGGAGGATACAAACCGCGTGTGTATGCCCATAGTCATAGTTCACTCATGATATTTCATGAAGCTATTGTCTCATATGACTGCCAATAATTACCCTAGTATAAATATTATTAGCTGCGGGTGAATTTCTAGAAGGTACAATATTTTGCTGATCGTGAGGCACTGCCAACCATGAAAGAAATTACTTTTTAATGACATCATTTTTGTAAGTGTTTTCTGGAAGAACTGAAGACAAGCAGTAAGTAAACTATGGAACTACTAAGCTTGGATTGTTGCTTATAAATTGAGATTTCATAATATGGCTCTTTGACCTTTTATGAAGCCTGTCAAAATATACATGTTGCCACATGCATTCAAACTGTTCTGTCGTTAAACTCAAACTTGCTGCCGTACCTGTCCCTGTATATGTGAAAGTCCTTATTTTTGTCAGACATTTTTACCAGTGTGATGTAAATACTGTACAAATGATCATGTATCAGGCATGAGGACCAGTCTCACGCTCACGCTCACACACCCAGCTCCAGATATCTCAGCCATTTCCAAAAAAAACAAGTGTTGACTTTTCAATGGCTTGAACGGTGAAAGTGGAATGTTTTTTTATCACAACTGCAGAAATGAAAGGTGAAATTTGTATAGTGTTGTATAATCTGTATGATTTCCTCCAGTGTTATCCAGCCTTTGAAACATTCCAGTTCCTTCAGACATCCTGTTAATAAGAACAGATTTAATTATTCCCTTTATAACTCATGAAGCGCAATTGTAGAATGACTAACCGATCTGCACGCATCGGCTTGCATATCCCAACAAAGACTCATAAGTATATAACAAGTAAACAGAAACTAATTCAAATGCCTTTTTAGAAAGGGAACTTCAAACCGTTGTATATTGAAGCATAATTTTCATTCACATTTATTGTGATTGTTGTATTATTTCAGAACAGAGCAAGGGGAAGAGAATTGTACAGTAGTAGTAACATTTTACTCAAGGTTTCACTGTAAACTGGTGGTTAAACCCATTCAATGGGTTAATAAGTACGATCCAGAAGTGTAGGAACAGATGGTGTAGACCTGCACAATTCATGGCTATGATTACATCTTTACCAGATTACCTCACTCCACTTGAATGTTGAGGAAGCATTCTGGTGTGCGTCACTGCAGCGCCATTATTTAATCTAGAAGTTTCACACTGGAAGCTATAATCACTGATACAATGATTACTGTTGTATATGACAATAAAGTATTTACCTCTGAACTCTTTTCAGTTAGAGAAAAGCAAAACTGTTCAAAGAAGCTATTGGATAAGGAGGCAAATATTGTCTTTGCATGCAGGGACTGTGGGCGAATCCTACCTGCTGTATTTTGTTTTGCCAAATGAATACTGAGGCCTTGCATGAACCATTCAGTTTGCTGGTGGATATTATCATCTGCTGCATTTATGCATAGTTGAGCCTACTGGTAACTGGTTAATGGGTTGTAGAATGTTAAACCTCCATATAAAAGCTTGCTTCCCTTAGAATCCCAGAGAAAGCCTTAGGCAACAAGTATTTCAGATGCACACATCTGTTCTTTGATAAGTAGCAGACTATATCTACTATAAATGTATAAAATAAGAGCTGAAAAGAGGGAGCTTTCATCATTTCAGGAACATTGCTACTTACAGGAATTTTAAGAAAATGTGCTTTTGAAGATAGGCCTATGTCATATATCAATTTGAAAAACATTAAAAGTATGTTGATGAACTGGATAGTTAAAATAAAAAATAAGTCCTAGATTCTCAGATTCTCCTTGGATCCACCTCCATTTTGGCCAGGAGCCTTTCAGCTTGTAACTGAGTCCCCCTCTACAACAAACTGACTACAGTAATGGCAGTTGTATTGCTTTTTGATGTGTAAGACCAAGGTAACCACCAACCATTTAAATATGCAATGCCCCTAGCAGCAGTGTGGACTTCTGATTAAATGCTTGATATGCACTTAAATGGCATAAAATTGAATCACTGTAGCAATGTATTTGTATTTTTGGAAATAGTTTCCTAACAATTAAATGCCATTGAACACAACATGTCATTTGCAATTGTCCGTTTATAAGATTTAGGATTAGATTGGTATTAGATTGGATTAGGTTAGATTTTGTAATTCCTACATGGATCGCTGGATATGGATGTATAAATACCATTAAATTAATTCTGACAGTCTGCACTTAGCTCATATCCATTGCTTAATTTCAAATCCAATGTGTTGGAGTACAGAGCCAAAACAACAACAATTGTGTCACTGTCCAAATACTTTACGGACAGCACTAAGTGGATGTTGTAAATATTGCATAAACATTGCAAAACGTTTTATTCCCTCAAACAATGAATATTTTGTTTGCATGCTATCGTGATCATAAAAAGCAGTGCTCTTTAAGATTATGATGAATAATGGCACTTCTCTTGTACATCTGGGGATATGGGATGACATTTTTAAAAGATTGAGGAAACATAAAAAAGATTGTAATTAAAGATGCTGTCAGTCTGTGTTATTCACCTTCTTGTAGCGTCAAATGTAGCATCTCATCAGCGTAAGGGGAGCTGAGCGAACAAAATTAACGTGAAGATGAATAATAGCGTTGGGATGACTACTTTCAATTCTCAAGATACCAGCGAGGTATCTTTTTCCCCTCCCATGCCACACTGTCATCCCAGAGCACCTGTCAGAACACATGTTCTGTTTGGAAAGGACGTAGGCTATGTGACAGATGATGTTTTTTATTTAATATTTATATGGCTTCTGTAAAGGAGGATACGTAAACTCGATTAATTCCAAAAATTTGCATTTAAAACACGACAACAATTAAAAGCAGATTTACAATGCAAAACAATATGTCAATAATCAACTAAAAGGTCAATGAATGTCTTGCCTATATTTTATGTAGGCTACTCTTACCCCGTAACGGTTCTGTAACATTCGGGTGAATGGAATTTTGCAGTACAACTTCAATTCGCATGTTCACCGTAAGGGGGGTTTCCACTTTCTCAGTTTATTTTCTGTCAACCGATTCTTGTACAGGATGCAACGAAACCGCGTGCATGCTTATACAGCTAATAGGAAACACTTGCGTTAAATATCCCAGCCATTGTTTAGCACATTCATATTAAGAAATAAGGAGTGTGAAATCCTGTCGCAATTTCAATAACTGCATGTGAGCATTTATGATTCTGTATCCTATTTTTGATTGCATGTCATCCTTCGTTTCTTTATCGTTTCAAAAGCCTATTAATAAATAGATTTATGTAATGTTAAAACTACAGGCTAATGGTGATGTGGTGAATGAAAAGTCGCATAGGCTACTACATTGTTAGAAATTAGGCTAATCACAACGGGAAAGTAGACGCGGAAAGTGAGACAGCGGATTTTAGAGTTCATCTGTGCCGCCTGTAGCCTAAAACCGAGGCTTCAAACTTTCTAAGAGTGTGAACTGAAGTTCAGTGGTCCCGCAGACAGAACACAGTTTAACTAAAATAACATTAATCCGGCGGAATTAGACTGTGTCCATTTGCAAACGAAGTTGAGATAATGTTTAACGCGGATTCCAGAAGTCCAAAACCTTACTTTTGGTCGTAGTGTTTTTTTTTTTTTCAAACCACAGACAGAGTGAAGAGGACTTGAGCCACGGTCTTCTGGATTCTTCAGACACAGAATTGGTCTTCTCATCTGTGAATATCGATCATCGCTGATACAAACATGCTGGTCAGTAACATACAATGTATGCTTTTTCCCCTTATTTTTTAGACATATAAATTGGTGTTTTAAAATGTCTAAAGACTTAGCCTGTTTGTATTGTTTGGAGATAGTTATGCAGTAATAGTCAGATGTATTTTCAACACAAGATTACGTTTAATATCGGCAAGAATAAATGTAACTTTTAATAAGTTAGCTGAAGGATGACGACTCTCACAAACGTGTTAAACTATTACTTGTCAGCAAAGACAGACATGCAAATATGTTGACTCTTCAGCTTTAACACATTCATTCTGTAGTATGCACTCACATATTATTATAGGCTATATCCCACAGTCTGTTCAGTGATTTTTTTTGCCCTCACCTTTTTAAGAAGCACTGTGGCAGGGTGCTTCTGGGTGTGGTAGGAGCGGCTGTCGTCATCACGTTAATAGCAGTCCCCACGGCGATATATTTAAACGGTGAGTTGACCCATTTACCATAAATGACGTCAAATTGTTGAACGTTATGTTCATTGTCAGTTTGGTATGAGTTTAATTCTTGAATTTCAAAATGATTTGTCCAGTGAAACGAGGTGTATTGAGCATATCACATTCCTTAATGCATGTTAAAAAAAATACATAGCATAAAGTTATTAAAAAAGTTAGATATATGCTACGTACAGTATGTTTGTATTTTATTTTTTAAATAAGTCTAAACAAAATAATATATAATAATGTGTTGATTACACAACAAAAGTATCTATAAAGCTAATGTCAGTGTGCTGCAACTAATATTTAAGGCTACTTGTATATCAATGCTTACAATGGCACTATGCATTATAAGAAACTAGCTGAAATGATTAGACTGTAGGTAAGACTACTAATACTTCTGAACTATGTCATTTATCAATAAATCAAGCATGGGCAATCAAGCAATGCACAATGGATAATCATACCTTAAACTTAGACTAAACCAGAATTCTACTCAATTTGACTATAATTATATAAAACTTTTTAAACCAGAATTTCAAAGAACAAAATGTTGTTTGAATTGGCAAACTATTGTAGCTAACAGTATATGCTCTGCATCATATATTTACTTACAGTATGTCTGCAGGCCTATAGCTTATTTGCAGTGAGCCTCCTATGAACTATGAGTCATAGCTTAATTGTCATATACTGCATGCTCAATAGCTAAAGCACATCAATTATGTCATGCTATGTTTTCCTGGTTAATATGTCTGTAAGATGACCCACTATGAGTCTTCTGTCTGATGTGTGTCTTTACAATTACAAAGTGAAATAAAAGCTTTTTGTTATCAAATGAAATTGAGGTTTTTTTTGAGGATATTCATCTGAGTATCTTCGACCAAATAAACCATGATACGTTTGAATTATTCAAACATTAAAATCAAAAGTAATTTTATATGTATATACACAAACCGTACCTTAGTGTGAATAAAAATGTAGTGTCAAGTATGGAGGAGGGGTTTGCTTGATTTAGTTTGGCGTTTTAATTGAAATGTATACTTGGAAAAAGACATTTAATAAGTGCAACGTTACGGTCACAGACCTTCATCAGGCACTTATGTCTTTTTGCAAGTATCTCACAGTGGGCAGGAGTTCATTTCATTTACTTCAGTTTGTGTCTCCTCTATGCACCTGTGATTACCCTTTTTTCAGGTGTGCATTTGGTACTTTTCATAGTTAATTGAAATGTATGAAATATACTGTAATGTAGTTCACCAAGTCCATCTAAGCCCAAATGTGCTACAATTCATATTAAATAATTCAGAAAAGTGAGAGAATAAAGGGTTAATGTTTTTTTCTTCTTCTCATTTTCTATTACTTACAAAGACACTGGAGGTGTTCTCCGGGAGACATTCACACTTGAGGACTACTTCAACAACACTATTAGGTATAGGTCATATAATCTGCTGTGGATTTCAGGTAATGTACACTGGGCTGGTCTTACATTTTTCCAGTTGTTCATTGTGTCATCAACAATACCACCGACCTGACCTACTTCATCTCTACTAACCTCCATTTTATTCTCTTGCAGACTATGAATACCTGCATAAACCAATAGCAGGCTCTGTGTTTCTTCACAATGTTGAAACGAGAAACTCCTCACTATTTTTGAACATATCTACATTTGCAAGTCATTCTTCATTTTGATAGAGAATTTTTAAAAATACTATCTCAAAACATGAATGCGCGTCACTTCAATAACAATGCATTTTATGTTGTAGCTTCAAGTGGATGCCACTGACTATATATTGTCTGCTGATCGGAAATATGTGTGCTTTGAAAGCAATTACACCAAGGTAATTCGCTTCCGGATTGTTCTTTGAGTCAGGTTATAATATGTTTAAGAAAATCATCCTAGTGCACAATTTTGCATGTGTTATCTCATGTTTCCACAGAAATGGAGACATTCTTTCACAGCTACTTACTCTATCTATGATGTTGAAAACATGTAAGTAGCTTCTTTTTTTGCGAGTAATGAAATATAACGGCAGGCCACAAGAGCCATAGGCATAACATTGTGGTGCTATTAATGCTAAAATTATGTGGAACTAAAATGTTTTTCCTTTTTTTTAGGGGTTTTGTTACACCATCGCACATTCCTCCGAAAGTACAATACTTAGCATGGGCTCCAACTGGAAACAAACTGGTAAGTAGAGGTTTCAATTGGCTGAAATATTGGGTGGGGGGGGGGGGGTGGAAACATTCTTCTGAGGAGTCTGAATCTTTGGAGTCAAAGCTTTTTGAAGTTGCCCTGATGACTTCCCAACTCATACTTGCTGAAGAGATTTGATATGTGCTGTATATTGACACTATTCATTGCAGATTGCAGTGATTACAGGCGTTTGTACGGTTGAATATCTTCGCTGGATGCTATATTTGTTCACTTAAGTAAGAGCTAATATCAGCTAACTAATGATAGTCAAAATGCAGCTTATTTTGATTGATATCAAATATGTTTGTTTTATTTTATTTAGGCATTTAGTAGATGCTTTTACCTAGAGAAACCTCACAGGTTATATTTTGTACATACAGCCCATACAGTATTAGACTCTACAGTGCCTAGCAATTACAGACCCATTTCAAAATTATCTTTTCTATCCAAGATACTAGAAAGGATAATTCTGCTTAACCTCTTAATACCAAGGGCAAAATATACCAATTCTCGCCTGTTTTTACTAGTGACCAACAAAGCTGTTTATCTCAAAAATTGTAAAGGCTACAAATATGGTTCATAGTTTTTATTAAAACAGAGAACTGCACTATTATGACTAAGTAGTCATAATTCATATACATACACTTTTTGCTACTTAATTACAACAATTTATGTACAGAAATTGTGAAAAAACTAAAAAAAAAATCCTCAATATGCTGCCTATCTCTGCTCAAAATATGGTGTCAATATCTCAAACCAGTCAAACTCTACAGAGCTTTTTTTCAGGTGAACCATTTCGGTTACCAAGTTGGTACAAATTGTGCAAAATTGTGCAAAATGGCAAGGTTCCAGAAAAGTCTCAATATGATTTTTTATTTATTTAATTTTTTTTAGGTTTTACAATAAAATTTGATAATTGGCAATGAAAGTTCATTTTTAGATGTGTTTTTGGTGTGTTTCATATTACACAACTAACTAGCCTACCCGTGGTCCCCAAAAAGCTCTCCAAACCCATGTAGCAGCACAGTGAATCTTGTATTCCACCAGAGCCCTATTAGCCAGAAATGAGTCCAACTATATTTAAACGGGATCAAATCTACACCACTTTTATACATAAAATAAACCCCTGCATAATAATCAACAACAAACTCATCCTCATGTTATCTCTCCCTCGTGTTACGTCTTGCATAAATTGCTCATTCGTTTACCTGCAGAGCCTGCTGTACTGCATACAGAATTTACTAATGTGGAACAATAACTACTAAACAAACACTTCAGACGACATTTCATTCAAAAGAAACTCGGAACAGCTCGTCTCAGACACAAATAGATAGCCAGCTGCTATGTGTAATTTTGCTGGCTAGCTTTCCATTGTTACAATATAGTAATGTTAGCTATATTCATTTAATTTAGAGGTATTCGTTTTATACATAACAGTGAATTCGCACTGATATACCGGAAAAAAAATATGTTGCCTTACCACTCAGCGTCACTGAGACAACATCGCAAAAACATCTTCGGGCTAGGACCTGTTGCACGGAGAAACCTAGAGATAACTAACCTAAAACTGTATGAAAGAGACTGTAAAGTAAAAAGATAAACAGCCGCCGTTACCTAATGAATTATACTTTTCTAAATGGAATGTAGCTAGCTGCTACAAGCTAAAAACACTCTGCGCTATCTTGGTACGAACTTTACGCTTGGACGTCTCCTCCTCGTACGCACAATTGTTTCTATGTGACAACCTAACCCATTGTGTTGAATGAGGGCTTGTCTGAAAGATAAGAGTCTTCGCTATTGGCTGACATTTGACAGACAGTTTAAAAACCCAATGGAAAACAAATAACACTTGAAGTGGAGGCGGGTCGATGCAAGTTTTTCCCACTTCAGATAGGCCTATTGTGCTATCAGTCAAAGAAATACACCCAATTGACGACGGTTTTGCATATAACTGTGCAGTAAAGTACAAAACCGCTTTGGCTAAAATATACTACGCCACGGGATTGGTACTCCAGAAACTGGCTGAGTTTCACAACGCCAAACTGAACACAGCCGAACTGCTCATAATGAAGTGCAGAAAAGCACAAGTCGGTTTAAAATGTGAATAAAATCATGTACAGCCGTATGAAAGTTTTAAAGTATTTTTTCTTGAAGTCTAAAGGTATAACGATTTTTCAAACCAAAGTTTTGTGAAATACAATTAAGCAGAACAGTTTACCAGCACATTGTTTATGGTGTGACATCAAGCTGCAATACATGTTTGCGAATTAGGTCGCTGTTTCCAACGTAATTTACGTTTAAGTTTCAACTTGACGTTTTGGGCTTAAAAACCACTTTCCCAGAAGGAATAGATATATCTTAAGGATATTTAATCAAAATATTGAGGTGAGCAGTTTATTATATATTATTAAATTAATGAAATGTATAATTTAATAATTTCCGTAACGCCCGCATTTGGCAGCAAGAGGTTAAGCTGCTGCCATATCTTGAACAAAACAAGATAATTCTGGATAAATTCCAGTCAGGTTTCAGGGCGGCTCACAGTACTGAGTCGGCTTTACTGAAAGTCTATAATGACCTGCTCCTCACTGTTGACTCCGGGAACTGTGCCATTTTGATTCTCCTTCGACACAGTAGACCATGTCATTCTTGTCGACCTTCTGGAGCATGGGCTCGGCATAAAGCACTGCCTTGGACTGGTTTACCTCATATCTTAAAAACAGAACTTTTCCAGTTAATACAAGTAATTTCTCTTCCCCCACAGCCAATCTCTCCTGTGGGGTCCCGTAAGGTTCCATTCTGGCCCCCATCCTCTTCTTCATCTATATGCTGCCATTAGGAAACATTATTCAAAAGCACACCATCCCCTACCACTGTTACGCTGATGACACTCAGCTCTATCTCCCTTTGAAACCCAACAATCAGTCCAATTTAAACTGGCTCACAGAACGCCTTGAGGACATTAAATGCTGGATGGCTTACCATTTCCTCCAACTAAATGAAAAACAAATATGAAATTGTTATTTTTGGCCCCCCAGATTCCATTAAACTAATCACCAACAGCCTAGGTCAACTATCCACCAGGAACTTAAGCCTCACGCCAGGAACGTTTCCTCTCACTCAATGATCTGGAAAAAGTCATCCATGCATTCATTTCTTCTGGACTTGATAACTGCATTTCCCTGTATACTGGGATCAGCCAGTCGTCCATGTCCCTCCTGCAGCTGGTCCAAAATGCTGCGGCCAGGCTTCTAACTGGTTCCAGAAAGGACCATATTTCCCCTGTTTTGGCCTCTCTTTATTGGCTTCCAGTTTGTTTTAGAATCGATTTCAAGGTCCTGCTATTCGTTTTCAAAACCCTGAACCAACTGGTACCCTCCTATATTACAGATCTCCTAAACCCTTACACTACATCCAGGTCTCTCAGGTCGTCTGACATGGGCCTCCTGGCCATCCCACGCTCAAAACTAAAAATCAGAGGCAACCGCACATGCGTTGCAGCCCCTAGACTATGGAATAGCTAGACTAGCCTTCCCTCTTCCATCAGATTCGCCCCATCTGTCGATTCTTTCAAGTCTCGGCTGAAATAATATTTCTACTCACTAGCGTTTGATTAATTGGGTTTTGTGCTGCTTGTATACAGTGTGTATGTCTCTTCTATGTAGGTATTCTAAAGTGGTCGTTGTGCTGCTTGTATATAGTGTATATGTCTTTTCTATGTACCGATCTCTGTATTTTTAATGTGATATTTTTAAGACTTTGTACAGCACTTTGGTCGACTCTGTTGTTTTTAAATGTGCTATAAATAAAGTTGACTTGACTTGACTTGATTTATATAGCTGGGTGTCTTTACTGAAGTAATTCAGTAGTACCTTGCTCTCTCTACAACATCAGCACCACACATGGGTGTAGAACCTGCAACCTCTAACTCACCAAGGCAGTTCCCTGACCACTGTGCTGTATTGCAGCCCCTTATTTGCGATGTTCATCTTCTTACAGGCCTTTGTTTGGAATTACAACGTTTATCTGAAACCAAATGCCACAGCGGAAGCTATCCAAGTAACAACCAACGGAGAGGAGAATAAAATCCTCAATGGGGTCCCAGACTGGCCATATGAAGGTAAGTGGAAAAAATGGCAAGGTTTTTTGAAAATTATTCTATGTTGAACTGTATGGAGATGCAATGTCATTACTTGTAATTTCTTTACTTTTTTCTTTAAAAAATTATAACATTTCTGAAGCATGTTTTTAATATCCTTTATGAACCAGAATATGGAATTATTGGCTTTTATGTGTTCAATTGCTTTTCAGAGGAAATGTTTGCGTCAAATTATGCTATGTGGTGGTCACCGGGTGGAATGTACCTGGCCTACATTGAATTCAACGACACATTGGTCCACACTATTGACTATTCCTGGTATGGAGAGGGACAGTATCCCAAAACAGTCGCCATTCCATATCCTAAGGTAGGACATCTTAGGAAAAGATGTGTTAAGGACTCATCAATTTCAAAATGTTGTAAATCCTAAATGTAATGTAATGTTAAATGGATGCTAAATAAATAGGTAAGTTTAAGTTGCCCTGAATAGGGTATCTTCTCTGCTAAGAGATATTATTCGGTCTGTTGATTCCTCTTCGTACTGTAAAACAGCTCAGAAAGAAATATTTTTTTGTTATACGTACTTGAATGTGTAAAGTGTCGAATGCTATTCTTTCATGAAGGCTGGCTCAACAAATCCTGTGGCAAAGCTGTATGTTGTTGATACCGCAAACACGTCAAGAATCACCCAGGTTCTAGTGCCAGCTTCAGTCGGAGCAGGGTAAAGTATAAAGCTATTTACTTCAGAAATACACAGGGCAACGGGTCATTTACAACTTTATTTACAGGAACGTTATAACATTTTCATGAGCTATATACTGTATAATCTTCCACAAACACAGACATTGGCATTGTATTGTTTTTTATATCAAAAATTTGTGTTTTTTTTATTTGTTGCAGTGACCACTACTTGAGTTCAGTCACCTGGGTTACTGATGAGCGCATTGCAGTTCAGTGGGAGAGACGACGACAGAACAGTGTTGTTTTACAGATATATGACTTTGTTGGAAACCACTGGAATGAGACTGCGGTATGTTAGACGCATCCCTGCCCTTCAGTTAACTTAAATCATATAGGCGATAGTGATCATTTAAAAGCTGTGAATGCTCAATGTAACTGGGAAAAGAACCAACGACATAATGTGCTCATTCAAAATATATCATTGTCACTGACTTTCTTTTTTTCCACAGAGTCACGAGGAGACAAGCAAGACAGGTTGGGTTGGCCATGTACGTTCATTTACAGTAAATTACATTGCACTAAAGGGATACTTCCTCACACAGAAATATTAATGACTGGCATGTCATCTAGGGCCTGATTTACTAAGACCTTTAGCACGTGCAAAACCTTTTAGCGCACGCGAAGCCAATAACATGACCAATGATTGGTCATGGCATTTGTCTTGCACCAATCATTGGCTATTTTATTAGTTTTCCCTATGCTAAAAGGTTTTGCACATGCTAAAGGTCTTAGTGAATCAGGCACTTAGTGAATTGTGCATTGGTACATCCGTATTAAACCAATCATGTAGTGTGGGATGGACGCAACAAATCTTCTTGGCCTTGAGTAACATTGTGAATGTTATATTGTATTTAGCATTTATCACATTTTTGTTTTTCAGTATTCACCTCTACATCCTTTCTTTACTGCGGACAACATCAGTTTTTACAAAGTGATGAGTGACTCAGATGGTTATAAACACATCCATTATGTGAATTCTGTAAGTGCTTTTCATGGGAACATATGTACATAGATGCAGGGTTTATTAGGCTATTCTGTACAGTTGAGAATGACGTTAAGATCTGTCGAGTGAAACCCACATGTGTTAATCATTTGTAGGGTGTGGCAACAGCCATCACGTCAGGAGAATGGGAGGTCATCTACATTTCAAAATTGACCACAGATGCAATGTAAGTAAACATATTTAGGGATAATGGGTGGAGGGACAAAATATTCACGTTATTACAAAACATTCACAGAAAAAAAAATAGTATTGTAATTATTATAGCCCTGTGAATGTTTCGAATTACTATTATTATTATTATTATTTGTTGTAGTAGTAGTTTGTTTGTTTTTTTTATTAGGATCCCCATTAGCTAACGCCATGACCTCAGCTAGTCTTCCTGGGGTCCGACACAGAAATCACACATTTTAACAAACAATTATATACATTATATACATTCAGACAACACATTACTTACAAAGATCCATCATCAAAAAAAGAAAGCAGTGAGTAGTAGTGAGTACAGAGTAAAATATTCAGTGTTAAATCAACTCTTACAGAGTACATAATGGTCCCTATTGGACTCATACTGAATGTACTCTTAGGGCTCTATTTTCAAACCAGCGCAAGGGGACGGTATAGTCAAACGCAAACTTGTTGACAGCATCAACGTCTTAAAACTGGCGCTATGGCGTTTCTCAGCAATACCGCTAGGATCAACAAATTCTCAACATAACATCCTTTCGCTTGCGCTGCAGTGGGATGGGTGGCGCTGTCGGGGGCGCGTTCTAAAATACTTTCGGCTCAGTGACAATTTGAACCAACGAAAACCCATTGCGTTATGATCAGCTGGAACCACCTCTTAGCGGAAACGCAATAGACTCTGGCAATTTGGTAACTTATTCGTCATGTAGTTCTATGTAGTGTCTATAGGTGATGCCAACATTACACTTCCATTTAATGAACAAATAGCCTATAATTATTATTAATTAATTAATTTTAATTTAAACTACTAGAATAAAACAGGACAGCTTACAAGAAACTTGCGATCATGTAGGCCACTAGCCTATAATATATAAATTACACATTGACACAGTTGAATCATAAGCCTACCATTTGAATCATAATTATGCCTACATCACCTAATGTAGGCTAATTAATGCATTCGTCACCTCCTCCCGTGCCTTCCGAACTTCTGGGAGACGAGGTGGTGTGGATTGTGATCCATAAATTACTACAGTCCTAGCCTGTACTTCTGTTGCAAGTATGTCTGATTCCTGTGCGGAAAATCTTGTCGTTGACGGTCCAGTGCGTTTGGGTTGCTCATTATGAAATTGCATGGAGCGATTGCGTTCCAACGCGATTGCGTTTTAAAGCATGAGAACAACAATTTGATTGGCTACCATAGAGACACACCTTTGATGTTTAAACCCAGCCTTTTAGCAATACCGCCATAAGGTGCGCCAAGATTGCCGTCATGAAATTACCAAATTTCTCGCCGACACGCCCTCAGAGCGATACCGCCAAGCGATTACTCTTGCGTTAACCATTGCGTTTGGTTTATTAAAATAGAGCCCTTAGAGTTGAATTAACACTGAATATTTAACACTGGACATTTTACTGTACAGTAGTAGTATTCCACAGAGCTGCTGTACGCAGGCAGAGAGACAATGTTCTATATCATGGAATAAGTGTTTTTCTTTTTACAGATATTATGTAAGCAATGAACACCAATCGCCAGGCAAGAGAAACGTTTACAAGTAAGACTGTCATTTACACAGAAATATACAGGTAGAATGTAACTGATAACAGAGATTTAACTGTGGGTCGTGTGATATCATAGCTTATGCTCAGTTATAACATATTATAATGTAGCATCATGACCCAATTGCAACCAAACAATATCCATGAGTGCTGACTTTCTATATGAGTGACTTTCCACTGTTAGCCGTCTTCCCTGCCCCACTAGCAAGCAAACAGTGGACCATTATCAGCAAATTGTTGAAGTAATGCGAAATAGTTGGTGAATAGTCCTCCTGGTAGTGGACCGCTGCAGTGCTATTTTGAAAAACACCGGCGGACCAACTCAAATATCACCAACTGCTGTGAAAGCTTAGAGAAGAAAGTGAGATTATGTATTAACAGGATGTTTGTGCAGTGAAGAGAGAGTACTTCCTGAGGTGTGAGAGTATTTGTCTGTGCGTCAGGGTTGGGATCTCACACGGAGGCGGCCATTCCGCTCCGCTGTGCCTCTCCTGTGACCTGCGGGAGGACAGGTGCCAGTATAACTCAGCCTACTTCAGCGCTGACGCCAGCTACTACCGAATGGACTGCTACGGTCAGTTAGCCAATCCCAAAATCAACACTCCAAAAATAGCTGCGATGCACAGTAATTCTGTTAAGATAGATCCATTTTCACAATGGCTTTGACCCTCAGGTCAACCTAGTGGAACCCATTGATCATTCACTGGTATGGTTTTTGCACAAGAGTGCGGTAAATGTGACACCAATTGACTTTTTCTCTCATCAGGACCAGGATTACCTTTGTATACACTTAGAGACAATGGAGGCGCTGGCTCAGGTATGCCATGCCTTTTATTGGTTAAGAATGAATAAATTGTACCGATTAGTTTAAAATAGATATTGAATTAGATTACATTATTATTATTATTATTATTATTATTAACAGAATTGAGAGCCATTTCGATTTTTCTATTACTTTTATTTGATAAAAAAAGACTAAATTATCCAGTAATTAAATGAAGATGCTCTTCAATTGGACTGATTGTATATTTGTTTAATTTAAGAGATTAGCGTTCTTCAGGACAACCAAGAATTGGAACTAATTCTAAATGGTTTTCACCTGCCAAGCACACGCCGGGGCACCATCAAAGTAGGGCAATTTGGTAAGACTAGTGATCGTAAACTATATTGAATAATGTTTCTGTATCTTCATATCATGCTACTGTTTACTGGTTCATGTTAACTTGCTTTCTTACAGACCTTTGGTATCAGATGACATTACCTCCTGAATTTGATGAATCAAAAAAATACCCACTTCTGATTGACGTGTGAGTACACATTAATTGCACATGCATTCCCTGTATTTATTATTATATAAATACATTTATTCAATTAATTATATTATATTATTATTACTTTTTGTTCAAAGTATTGTTAAGAAAAGGGCACATTTAGGTTCATCTCACAGCTACTCACAATGCTGTGTCAACATGAATTATACAACAACTGTTAGTATGCTTACCAAACAGCTAAAATGGTGAAATAACAGAGATTACCATAACACCATTTCAAATAGTTCTGTTGCACATAGGAGAAGTCGTCATCCCCACATTAAAAACAAAGCGTAATCCAATGTATGGGTTTATTGTAATCAGTTGCTTAGCAACATATTGCTTACGTGTACATGGGAATTGGGCTGTCTTGTCACAAACTGAAGAACTGCTGCAAGGGAAATATCTTTGTCAAAACTGAAACACTTTTTCAACAGTTTTTTTTTGTGGTGTGTCGACAGCACCTGTCTCTAATTAATAATATATATAATGTACCAATTAAATTTCATCTGTTCACAGGTATGCAGGGCCCTGTAGTCAACGAGTAGATTTTCGATTTAGGCTGAGCTGGGCTACATACCTCTCCAGCACAGAGAAGATTATTGTCGCCAGCTTTGATGGAAGGGGAAGCGGGTACCAAGGTGACAAGATAATGCATGCAATCTACCAGCGCCTGGGAACATATGAAGTGGAAGACCAGATATTGGCTGTAAGGTGAGTCTTATCACCATGGGCTCAATGACATGGTTCTGATGTCTAAATGAATAATGAATACCCACCAAACCACCAAACACTAAACATAAAATAATGACATGGAAGCAAGCTTCACCAATTAAGTCCATTGATGGATTAATTTACTCTGTCATAGCTACTGTAAGTCAGGTTAGTGTTTCATGCACGCTGTTCAAAGATAGTGATGATTAACATTGAACTTTTAATTGATTTTGAAAATGTCAAAACTCAAAATGGATGTTATATAATATCATTATATAACACAAACACTTATCCAGAGCAACATACAGTAGTTGTGAACATCAGTGTTCCACTCAGGAATACAAAAATGCGGTATCATAAGAAGGCATAAAGACCCATTGATAATCAATAAATGTAATATTGACCTAAAGTACCACTAGATGGATAACCAATTTTACACAGATATACCTATACCTCCACATATTATTATTATTATACATTATATTTACATGCACCTTTTACAATGGTGCGGGGGAAACTCGCCTCAACCACCACCAATGTGTAGCACCCACCTGGGTGATGCACGGCAGTCATTTTGCACCAGAACCCTCACCACACATCAGCTGAGGTGGAGAGGAAGCGAATACATTTTTTAGGCAATTAAATCAGGGGAAGATTAGGCGGTAGGTTGAGAGAGCCAATTTGGGAATTTAGCCAGGACACCGGGGAACCCCCACAGCACAGTGTCCCCATCACTGCACTGGTGCATTGGGATTTATTTGACCAGAGGGAAGATCGCCCTCTACTGGCCCACCAACACCACTTCCAGCAGCAACTTAATTTTTCCAGGAGGTCTCCCATCCAAGTACTAACCAACCCCACATCTACTTAGCTTCAGCCTTTCAGCAGGAGCAGAGTGCATGGTGGTATGGCTGCTGGCCATATACCTATAACATTCAAAGGAAAACCAAAGAAAGGGGGGATATCTAAATGGGGTCGGGCTGCAAGTATGAGTCTTCAGTCTGCGTTGTAAGATGGGCAGGGTTGCTGCTGTCCTGACTGCACTGAGCTCATCCCACCACCAGGGGGCAGAACAGACAGGAGAGCCGTGACCTGGAAGTGTAGACAAGCAAGGGGGCGGGGGCAGATTCCCAGAGGTGGGGCATCCCAATAGTAAAAAAAATGCACCCTCCCTTGCTCCACTACCACCTCCTCTACTCCTTGCCCCGGAAACGGATCTTTGTGTTTTAATCTAATGTTGCTGACTACATCTTAATTACGTATTAATGGTTACACATTAATTCATTTCTCGACGCAAACCGCAATGTCAGGTACATTGTATACTGTACATGTAAATAATTGTACTCAAAACGTTCAGGCAGTTTTGCATACTTCTGGGTAGGAGAGGAGTGGTATTGGGACACACCCCATGTAGGTGTGTAGAGCAGCGGTCCCCAACCCTGTTCCTGGAGATCTACTGTCCTGTACAATTTAATTTCAACCCTAATTAGGCACACCTGATTTTACTAATTAGCAGCTTAAGGAGATCTCTAGCCGTTGAATGAGGCTGTGCATTGTTAGGATTGTAGTGAAAACCTATAGGACGGTTGATCTCCAGCAACAGTGTTGGGGACCACTGGTGAAGAGTCTGCTGATCTTTTCAAGATATAACAGAGCCATCCCTTTAGCTGCTTGTTAGGCTAGAACCACAGTTGCTCATGCAAAGTGAATGTATATCTAACAAAACCTATATATACTGTATATCTTCTCCTTAGAAAATTCATTGATATGGGCTTTGTGGACAAAGAAAGAATTGCTATATGGGGTTGGGTAAGTATGAATATTTAGCTTTTGATAAAAAAAATTGGACTGTTGGATTAGTACAGAACGATTTGTAAATGAATTTAATATTTTGGTGATGACCTCTCTTATAGTCTTATGGCGGATATGTCACCTCCATGGCTTTGGGTGCAGGAACTGGACTTTTCAAGTGTGGAATTGCAGTTGCCCCAGTGGCTAAGTGGGAATATTATGGTGTGTAAAATGAGTCAAAATACAATAATAAATGTGTATTATTCTTAGTTTTATAGCGCAAATATATAACACTGATATGATCATTTGCATTTAAGCCACAGTTTAAAGTATGGACTCTGAGTGATAGCAGTGGTTAAGTGTGCAGCACCAGAGTGCCTGGCGGCATAGCCTGTAAGAGCACAGTCCACATACTCATTCGAGCCACCAGATCGGCGGTTGTAATCCTGCCACACGACCTTTGTCACATCTCTCTCGCTCCCATTCTTCCTGTCACTCCACACTATGCTGCCCAATAAAGCTGAAAAGCCCTAAAAAATATTTTATATTTTGTTGAAACTTTTAGATTCATTCTACACTGAGCGTTACATGAATCGACCTACAGACAATGCTGAATTCTACGCAGTAAGTCCATCATAATTGTAACCAAGAGCCCAAGATTATTCATTTTGTATTGTATGCTTTAACACAACAATTGAACAATGCTATTGTATGTATTTATTATTAATATATTTTAAATAATATATTAATATTATATGTAATATTGATGTCCAACATTGCGACAGGAGCTCAAAGATATATAAATACAACAAATAATACAAATAAATTAAGACAAAGCAACCAAAGTGTTTGGTGATGTTTTCATACTGATTGGAATTAGAATTGAATGCAGTGGAATCCTTAAAAAGCTGTTTTCTCAGTTGTATGCTTTGGGCTGTTGTTCACTTTAAAACATAACTTTGGCTTTTACAAAACAATGGAGAGAATATTGTTCAGAACAGTTAATATAATTTAGAAATCAGAATAACTCAAAAACAAACAAAAAAATCACCATGTGAAGGGTTTTCCCAGGCCACCACAAATAAATTAAGGAGTTCAATGCAATGAATTAGAATAAATTCCTACTTTCGTGTATGTATGCCTCTCTATTTGATGTCATTCCTGAAGTATTGAATCCATTTAAATCGTTGTTAAGGCACAGTCTTTATTGTTTGTTTATTTTATAGAATTCCACAGTTGCAAGTAGAGCCAAGAACTTCAAATCAGTGGATTATCTTCTCATTCATGGGACAGCAGATGGTAAGTGTCCCTGTTAATGGAAATCAGTGCTACATCAGGTGTGTATTGCCCACAGTTTAATATTTCTCATGTAAACAAATACTTGTACATAGCCTAGATTTCACTGAAGCACACGCAGTGTGACCCTTATCATGGATTGCATGACGTATTTTCAGAAGAAGAGGAAAATCTGTTTGTCATTTCAGACAACGTCCATTTCCAGCAAGCTGCACAGATCGCCAAGGCTCTTGTTGAAAAGGAAGTGGACTTTGAAGCAATGGTAAGTAGCAAGTGAGGATATAGTATATATCATCTTTAGGCTAAATCCTAAATAAGAATGCAGTATATATCATCTTTAGGCTAAATCCTAAATAAGGATGCAGTATATATCATCTTTAGGCTAAATCCTAAATAAGGATGCAAGTCAATAGTCCCTTGAAACTGACTTCAGGCAAAGACTTTATTAGGAGGCAATGATAGGCCCTATATTTAATTGTACAGAATTAGTTTTTCCATCTGAATGTGTATATTGAAATTAATTGTTAATTATACATATCCAAGGTTTACTTTGAAAAAATAGTTTTTAATTTTAATTCATCAATGAACGAGAAGACGATACACTTAAAAAATTGATGTACATAACTTTGAACCATGCTACATGTTTAATCTTAAAGGCTATAGATTCAGCATTTTTATGGAGACAAAATTTTTTTTTTAAATAAAATACATCCACAGAGCTTGAGGAAAGATGCAGAATAAAAGTATTGCTTTTCCCTAAAAAAAATATTGATTATGAATTTATCATTACAAAAATTGTTTTACGGGCCGTAAAAGAGTGCAGTTTTTCTCTCTGTCAGAGACGGAAGAGTTTGGTTCCCGGTGTTGTGCCGTTCGTTTTTCGGCTCCCCTGCAGATCTCTCTCCCCAGCCGCTTCACTATAAACGTGATAGCTAAGCTACGCGATATGCTATGAACACCCTGTGCTTTTCTTTGACTTATTTTCTCCAGTTAAAATGAAAACGATAATGGATTGTGGTCCAAGGATTGTATGAAGTGCAATCTCCATATGAGACACTAGGGGGGGTGAAATGCTGTATCTATAACCTTTAACTGAATCTCTTTCTGTCTTTACTCCAGTGGTACACTGACAAGGACCATGGGCTGAGGGGCTCCGCCTTCCACCATGTCTTTATTCACATGAGCCATTTCCTCAAGAAATGCCTGATCAAAGCCAAATAGAGCCACAGCCAACCTCCACTGTAAATCAACTGCCTATAGGATCAATTGATGTTCTTTGTGTCTATACGACATCCTGTCTGTGTGGACTGTTTATGACTCAGGCAGACGTGAAGAATTTGAGCAATTGAACAGTTAACGGAAGGAACACTGAAAATTGCACTCACGGTATTAGTGACGTAGGATTCCTGTAAGATAAAGCCTGGTGTTATTTCATATGAAGAGGAATGTCTTGCTGTCCTTTATTAAGTGTTTACCTTTGTATTTGAAATTGCTGTGAGAAACCGCCAAAGTGCTGTGACCAACGTTTATTTAAGACCCCTGCATGTTTTTGGAATGGTCTCCTTTCTCTGTCAGTGCTAACTGCAAACTGCACACATTCCAGATCAAAAAAGTTGTTCCCATGTGTGTTTAAACATACAATAAAATGTATTTAAAATGTTTGTGTTTGTCGTGATTCAATAAAATCATTTACATATTACATATGAATATTACATTTTTATATTACGTATAAATTACACTCAGTGGCCCTTTATCCACTATGTGCATTAGAAGTTTGTAGGTGAAACAATACTGCCTGCAATGCGCGCAATAGCCACGTTTATTACCTGTGTGGATAAAAGTCCAAATATACAAATATATTTTAAATTACAAAACAGATTTGTGCATATCTCCATGGTAAATGTGGATGAAATTGGCCATGTATAGTATTTTGGGCAACAACCTTAAACAATTTTGTAATTATGTTTGCAGGTACAACAATATACTGTCATGTTTCCAGTGTAGCTGAAAGGCAACGCACCACCTCAACATTAGCCCTGGAGGCAATGTGATAGTTCTTTCTAAATGGTACAGTTGATTAGTTATGACCTTCAATTCATTCCCCAGTACACATCCACGTATAGTACATTTGATGTCCTGTTCTCAAATGTTCTATTAGACACTGTATAATCACAGACATATTTGTTCTTGGTCACATATTGCGCTTTCATATGCACCCCTAAAATTACTGCTTGCAGCTGTTTTTTAGCATTTATTTATCCCCTTAAAATACCCCTCCTCCTTTCTAATAAGGAGGGCTTGATTTACTAAGACCTTTAGCGTGTGCAAAACCTTTTAGAACACCCAAACTAATAACACAACCAAGGATTGGTGCAAAACAAAATCATTTGTTTTGCACCAATCCTTGGTTGTGTTATTAGTTTGGGTGTGCTAAAAGGTTTTGCACACGCTAAATGCCTTAGTATATCAGGCATTTAATGTAATTGGATTTAAATAAAAGGATCTCACCTACCCAATTCTGTTTGTTTTGTAATCTTAAATGATTGTATTCCTTGTATTGCTGTATTCCTTCTTTTTTGTATTCTTCTTTTATGAATGCACGTGCAACTGTCAAAATGAACTTTGACCTTATATTCTATTGGGCGAGATCATATACTGTATGTCCACCTTTGGTCACTGCAGTTCTGGGGAAAATCAGTATGACTGGACCATTAGTGTGAATAAATTCAGACTATTGCACGAACATAGTGTGGAGCACGTTTTTCATTACGTGCAGATGACATCAGCACTAACCACGTTTAACAAAATATCCTCAGCAGACAATAATTTCCACATACATGGTATGAATATTCACAAAAATCAGGGGTCAATTAATTCCATCCCCTTTGGGTTAATGGTGTTCTGTGACATCACAGACGACACCAACCCTCTTGGGTTACTGGTGTTCTGTGACATCACAGACGACACCATCCCTCTTGGGTTACTGGTGTTCTGTGACATCACAGACGACACCATCCCTCTTGAAAATGTTCTTTTCAAATTGACCGCTGCACATAATACCATACAGAAATAGTATAAATGCACTGATTCATACGTAATATATAAAAGTTGTATGTAAAGTCATTATAAAGTTTAATTACTGCGGAATGGCCAAAAGCTTTCTTGAAGTAGACTTACAGTAGGCTTAAGTTAGGCTTATATACGAGATACTTAAATTCTCCGTTTTATGAATCACTCTGGATAAAAGCATCTGCTAAATTAATGCAATGCATCAAAGGAAAACTATTTACATCACTCTCCAGTGTTTCGTATCGGTAGAATTTAAAAGTTAGTGCTTGTTTAACTGCCATTTTGGGGCCAGGATTTTTAGAGAATCAAGAGAATCATTATCTATAAATTATCTCAAATCATCTGTAAAAAAATATATATACATAGACATCACTGATTATAGATCATGAAGGTAACCTGAAATTATGTTCAAATATAAATGAATTTACTTTACAATATATAAACTTTTAATCTCTTCATTATTTTAATATTACATTATAAAGCACCACTTTTGGTACTACTTCAGTCAGCTGTGAAATGATGCAGCTCGCTGGCTTATGTTCAGTGTTCGGTGGAAAAACACAGTAGGACAGTGTCATATTGTAAATGTTATCGTAATAAGACGGAGCAAAGAGGATTCTGCTTACTGATAACCGGACACAGTAGCACTTTAATATTTTTTGCCTTTATTTGACCGGATGGCATCCTGTTTGATCTCTTCACCTATGTGACAGCTCTTATCTCCTCGGGACATTGGTTCATCTCCTTTAAACAAATATAAACCGCAACACTGAGACAAACCCTGTTTAATGGATTGAGAGAAACGGATGCAGCAGATAATCCGTGTGGAGTCTGTCACCTGGGCACATTGTCAGAACGCTCTACTATATAAGGGTCTGCAGACCGGCGAGAAACCATGAAACAACTCCAGAGAGCCAGGCAAGATTACCCACCAGCGAATCAAGTACAGCCTCCACTCCTCCTTCATACTTCAACACAGACAAAGGTGAGCCACAGACTCCTTCTTCAGTTCCTCTGCTGCCACAGATGACACCCACGGTCATATGTTTTTTTGTTTTGCAGACATGGTGGGAAGCCTATCCACCGTTTACATTGCTTTTACTGTAATGTTTATGGTACACTTGGGAAAAACACCAGGGCTTATCAGCCACATTGTGTACATGTGGCGGCGGTGTGGTCCTCATCTCTGCCGACGGGAACATTTGGTTGTGTCTTTCTCACGTTGCGTGTCTCTGTTTGCTTGTCACATTTTCGCAGGTCGCACAATGAAAGGCATTCACTCTTTGGCTGGTCTGCTGCTCTTGATTATTGTGCAAAACAGCTGGGAAATCCCAATGCAGGAGACAGAAGACAACTCCAGGTAATGTCTCTAGAACATACTTTTCCTATGTTAAAATTCCCATAACAAAGTAACATGAGTAATATTATTTAATACTAATATTAATTATATTTGGAAATAAAAAAATATTGGTATTTTACTACCAACACTATTGCTGTTGTACAGTTTAAATATCAGATTTTGAATGGATCCCTTTCAGAATTCAATAATCAAACACGTTTCTTGTAGCCTAATGACAGAAGACACGATTTTCGATGAACCCAAGGAACTTACAAACGTGAAGAGACATTCACAAGGGACATTCACCAACGATTACAGCAAATATCTGGAGACAAGGCGGGCACAAGACTTTGTTCAGTGGTTAATGAACTCTAAAAGGAGTGGGTAAGTGTTTCAACGTGGTATATTCTCTCCGTCACATTCTGCCCAATCGAAGTATCACAGCATGTTTCACTATTTTCCATCAATGCCACCACTTAATAATCATATTGCAAACAGATGTACCAGAGCGACATAAAGGTGTAAGCATAACCATCATGTCCTCCAGGGCTTTCTAGGTGTCACACACTGAGCTCTGTGTGACTTGTATCTGAAGTAATAGAACATTCACTTTAAGAAGTTACATGATTTTTGATGACAACCTTCTTTTCAAGGACCGATTTATCATTTAAAGCTTCTATAGGTTTTCTATGGGATACACAGGACCAACCCTCACCTGCAGCTATGGAACGCCCTCCAACATTTTTTTGAGTTTTGTAACATCTTTAAAAGTGAATATTTGCATTTAGTCCGAGCTCTCATTCAATAAGATTGTCCCACTGATATACTTAACTTACAATCTTATCTTATCCTGAACAAAACTGTGACTTTCTCCAGTTTTGCAGTTCATGGTAGAATGTATCGCACACTATAGTCAATTCTTTGAGCAGTTATGTAAGTAATGGAGGAATCACTGACATCAGGAACGGGAATAATACTGTATATATTTTATACTTGCACTACAACACTGTAAGAAGCAATAATGAAACTGTATCTTAATCTAACTCTCATACTGTAATGTAAACAATTTGTAAGGTGGGTAATATAGACATAAACATCATCTGGTATTGCCTAGAAGTGCAAAATATTTCTGCTAAATTTCTGCTAAACATATCAAAATGTAGTCTTTATTAAAACAATAAAATTCCATATTTCAGTACATGAACAGATGCAAGTCAATGCAAGACTTAAAAACAAATTCACTTTAAAATGTTGCGGCACATGTTGACTTCTGTATTACCCACCTGGACTACAGTATGAACTCAATAATATATGATGGCATGAACAGGCTATTCAGCCCAACTAGGCTCATCATATGCTTGGTTATCTATACCTCTAAGCCCTTAGCAGTAACAGGCATGGTTTGACACGCATCTGTTCTACGTTCTCTGTCCTCTGTAGCGGCCCTACGAGACGCCATGCTGAAGGTACCTACACCAGTGACGTCAGCTCCTATTTGCAGGACCAGGCTGTAAAAGAGTTTGTCTCTTGGCTGAAGACGGGCCGAGGGAGAAGAGAGTAGGGTCCCTATCTATTCAGCTCCCTGCTTCTCGTGCTGTGCCTAGAGGAGAGAGGAAACACACACTCCTGCCTATTGACCCTGCTCTATAACGTTTTTTTTAATGACCTGTACTGTTACTCCCCTGGTCGTGCAAATAAATTTCCTGAAACGAAGCTCTGAGTTTATTGATATTGCCCGATATGTCTTCTGTTTCTACACCAAATAATTACACAATGATCTCGTATTGCAGTCTGTGTGCATTACTACCCTTATGGAAATGGCATATATGACAATATATTGTAAATATGGAGACTTTTTGGAAGATATAATAATAAATATAGTTGACAGCGGTTTAATATATTGCAATATCTCAAAGCAAAAATTACTAGTATATTTTGCAATATTATACAGTGTTGCAATACATGAATAAGACATTTATGTCAATGTATCTTCAAATCGATTCTAAGTACAATTTCCATAAGGGTACTGGCTGAGCTAAGGCTTAAAATGGTCAAGTCTCTTTTATTTACATTAAGCATCATAAACATCATATCACAATGACTCCAGGTGATGGTCAATATGTCTAATTCTACGCTGCTAAAAATGTATGGTGCTAAAACAAATGTAAATGTTGTACATATTCAGTTTTGCAGAGAAAGGCAGTGGGACTGACGCACTGCATAGAAGACACGTAGATGGAAGCTTCACCAGTGATGTAAACAAGGTTCTAGACAGCATTGCTGCTAAGGAATTTATACTGTGGGTCATGAACTCTAAACCCTCAGAAGCAAGGTAACGACTGAAAATTCTCTACTTGCTTGTTTAAAAAAAAAAACTATTAATCCAAGTACATAATACACATTACTGGAGATGTATTTATAGAAAAATAAAGGTAGATTGCCAAAAATGTTTTCATATAATTGTCAGTAACTGAATTCCATTGGTAAAATACATCTCATGATCTAATTTCTCACAGTAAAGCAAAAATTCTATTTCTGTTTCAGCAACCCATTAAATGGATATCAATGAAAGATGTGCTTCCATATTCAGGAGAATCTTTGGTACTGTACTACACCTGGAATGCCTACAAACCTGCACTCTACAAAACACTGTTGATGTCATTTAAAGCCATACTGCTTACTGTCTTAGTGCAGTCTTCTGCAATTAAAATATTTAATGTTGATACAATATTGAGCTTTCTCTAAAAATGCTTACCTTTCATTTTACACTGTAAACTACCACGCACGTTGGATCTTCCAATGATCTGTGGTGCATCAAATGGAAATTGCACTTTGTATCCCTTTGAGATTTCTTTTCTATTTATAAACTTTTTTGCATATTTGTAAATTGAGAAACCATGCCAATAAGACTCAGGTTATTATGCCAGATTCGCTGGAAGACAACAATATAAATGTATCCAACCTTAACTGCTATTGTATCAAAATTCAAAGGTCATGGTGTTCTGCTCTGCAAAAAAAATAAACACTTTTTCATGTCAGAGAAATTCTTTTTTTAATGTATAATTATCGCAAAATTACCACAACATATTTCCCATAACATGTTTTTTCAATGTACTGATGAGTGGAGCCATAAAAGGCAGATGAGTTATTCTAACTCATTGGCAATAAAAGCCATTTATCCATATCAATGTATACTCTCTAAAGCAACTCCAATTCTGTCAAACCACAGTACAGAGTTTGTTTGCAAAGGGTTTGCTCAAATCTATCTATTTTGCACGAGACCACATTATCAAGGGGTTCAATACACTTTGGAATTCTAATCCGAAATAGGCATCATGTCTGCTAATGTCACTTTGTCACAAGTTTTCCCAGTGCACTGCGGATAAGGAGAAGATCCATGTGTCAATCAGTTCACACAATCAAGGATCACCGATCAGACTGAACGTCGCTGGAAAACTATTCACATGAGCATGAATGTCAGACTGAGGAAGGCTGTACCTCTCCAAGCTGTCAGTGAGCACGTCAAACCATCTGTCCATTTAAAATGGCCATATTTACTTGCTAATAAATTATTTATAGTCCAAATGTCTAGGGTTGTATTCTGGCAACATTCACAGTTTCTTAAGCCTGCTGCAGAACACTGAAAAATCTAAGTAGTTTCTTATTTTCATTTAGGAGGCAGTGTTGTGAAAATCTTTCTGAAAACAAATATTTGAAATGGGCAGCCTTAGTGGAAGATAAAATAGCATTTTTTCAAAATATGTAGGTTTCTACTCACCAGTATTCATTATTTGAAGTTTGTTCGGTATGTGCTCTCATCTCTTTCACCAAGCATTTCCCACAATCACTTCTCATTTTATGTTTTAGCAAGATGCTTTCTTCAATTTTTCATAAGAAAAAATTCAACATTTTATGATACCTAGTTCTTTAAAACATCAAACTTTTTAGTCATACTCTTAATGTAATAATCTGGCAAAATGTGTTAAATATTTATGACATTTCATTGCAATTCAGCACGAAACCTACTGAGCAATTGGTCTTATTTTTCTAGTTTTCTTGTAGCAAAGTAATTCATTGTAATGCAATTTCTAGAATGATCCTTGAATATCCAGGCAACATCCTTAAAATATAATTTTTAATATGACAGACCACTTAAAAAAATACAAGATTAAAACCAGTGCTTAATATATTGTAAAGTATAATATATCACAAATATTATTTCAATTAACACCCCCTGAATGCTGAATAAATGACAAATTTGCATGTCAAAACAGCGCCTCCAGTGGCAAAATTAATGTCATTACAATGAGGCAAGCCTCTCTGGAGTTAAATTAAACTTTCTGGTTTTTAAAATATGATTTTAGTTTTTACTCCAAAGCAGCTTGTACAGCAATACTATGCCTCAATAGGTATATTAGGTGTATAATTGTGAATGAACACTATAAAATGTATGTACTCATATGCGCTGGAAACACAGCATCACTAAACACACCGTTTTGTTTGCAGTTATTCATTTAAACCAGGAGTAGGAAACTCCAGTCCTGGGGGGGCCGGTGTATATGCAGGTTTTTGCTGCCACAGGTTACCGTGGCTCAATAAGTTAATTAGTGACATACACCAACATCGATTTACTCGTAAATTAGACCTTGATAAAATGCAACAATACATGCATACAGGCACAGGAACATTCATCAGCTTCTGTTTATATCGCGGAATGTAGCTAAAATATCAGATTACGTAAATGATTGGGCTAATTAAATAATTGGTAACTGCTGGAAGCAAAAACGTGCACACACACCGGCTCCCCAGGACTGGAGTTGCCCACTCCTGATTTAAACATACACACAGATGCACATACACACTTTGAATGATCAACAACCCCATCCCATTCTGATAGATTTTATGTATGTTTGAGAGGTTAATTGAAAACAGTGTTTAAATAAATTTATTGGTTTTCACAAACATTTTGTAATAAATGACATTTTTTTAAACAAATGTGAATTCATATTTCATGGGTGAAATTTGGTCAAAGTTAAATCCCAAGTCCATAAGATTACACATTTAAGGCGGAAATATTAAAATGTGTAAGTTATGACAAGAAGTTGTACTGCCATAAATAATGGTCCATTTAAGGACTATGAGCTTTGACTGAATGTCTACTGTAACATTATTTTATAACGATAATTTTACAAATAAAACACATAAACAAGACAGTACTAAGATTAAATTTGAACCATGAGAAATTACGCTTTCCAGATAATCAAGTCCTATTCCTTGTATTTCTGGAATGAAACATAAGGTTACATAAATAACATTTCAGGAATTACATTTACTGTACATTTCATATGCAAACAAAATAATATTGACTGTACAATAAAATAATCATGTTTTAATCTTTAAATGCAATACATGTAGGAAAATGTACTATTGCCATCTGTATTGTTCTTAAATAACCATGAATCCTGTAAGACACAGGTCACAGTCAAGTAACATCATCTACACTGTACACTTATTGAAAATAATCTGTTGAAAACACTGTTGCGGTCATTGTCACTTCTCAAGCAAAGGTCACATTCTTTTGACTAAAATCCCTTCATGTGATATTATGCAAACATGAAACTTCAAAACACATATTGTTAAAAGTCTAACTGCTTACCAGTTACATGCTAAATTATCTTCAATGCATTGAAAGACAAAGGCTGCAGGGGAGCGTGGTAGGTTGGCGGCACGTCACATCCTCATGATTACATACATCACACCGATAATCTAAAGAACGACTTTAAGAGTCCAATCATGTTAAGCCCCAACACTTAGAAGCCATATGCAGACCTTTTTTGGCTGGAAAACGAATCTTTGCAAAGTCAGATTTACGTACAATAAATCCAAAACATGTAGCCTGTACAGTGCAGTGTTTTACAAAATACCTTTCACCACTACGGGAAATTAACTCTGGGTAAACAAAATGTGTAAACAATGATAATACATGACAAGGTCCCCTGTGAAATTAGCTAAAATGAAAGAAAAATTAAAATAACTTATGACTCATATACACACAAAATTATACATCATCATTATCCCGCTTTGAATATTTTAAGTGTATTCTATATACAGATCTTAATTTGGAATAACAGGTTTATGATGTTAATTAATTCATGCATAAAGTTGGTATCTGTAACATACTTAGCTTATTGTCATATTTATTATTAGTTATTACACTTCAGGCATACTCGTGTTTTCAAATTTAATCATGGTTTTTTCAATATCATTTCCAAATGGTAGAAGTTTTTTGGAAAAGAAAATTTGAATTACAAAATATTTAAAAATGCATACTTTTAGTATGAATAAACATAGCCTTTTCTTTTTTCTCATAACATACAAATTGCTCCTCATACTAATCAGTAAAGACCACATTTCTAAGTCTGTAAAACAACCATATCACAATAGTATTAAACAGAACAGTATTTATTTATTTGTGTGTGTGTTTTTGCAAGGCAATTCAAAAACATGTTGCCATATTGAAATGGAAGTTTAGAATGGAGAATATAAACATTCCTACTACATTTCTTCTAATTAGGGGCTATCACTGCTTCATACTGTGAGTCTATGTGACAAGAAAACTTACAATGGTCTGGCCTTGGCACAAGGTGCACAGAAACACAACCAAAAACATTTAAACATTTAAAATGTTTTTAAAACAATTGCAACTAACAAAAGATCTATAGAAAGATATGAAAAATTGATATCCTATTGTATCCATTCAGGCGTGATCCCATTCTCTTCCTTACTTTACATATTTCCAGTACAGATGAAAACTGTGTTTACTGTACTTGTACAATCTCAAGCAGCATTCACTGGTAGAATATTGTAAAAGGATAAAACCACAACCAATGCTTTACGAATCACCATCATATTTAGGACATGAAGTAACATAAATATAGATCATGAAACCTACAATGACAGGTAACGAAGACTCATTGGACATTACAGGCTATTCCACAGGATTCATCCCAAAGAAAAAGAATCTATTAGTCTCTGGACAACGCACTCTCCTTTCTGAACCCTACCCCCTTACCACTGGGAGCAAAAATGTAATCTAATGATCCCTTTGTATCTCTGCCTTCTCTTTGCTGGGCATTGGTTTATAATTTTATCAGATCTCTTCTACTTTGCAATGATCTATATCAAGCGCAAAACACTCTACAACTCCTTTTCTCCACTGCTTGGCCGGAGCATTTCAAAAGAAAGCATATTTTGGGTTGTGTGTGTTCATTGATACTGCATTTTAATTATAATGGATTTTGTCCAGATTCATCTTAAGAAAAAACGGAATCAGTTAAATTCACACAACACTTGGTTTTGGTAAATGATCTGAAATGACCAAATAAGGAACACTAAACTGGCCCATATCTGTGGTGCTCTGGTTTGAGAGGTTGAAATTGTATTTCATTTGCTGGTATTACTTTAATTAACACACACAGGAAAGAAAACTTATCTTAATAGTCACGCGTTTGCCTCTTAAAGAAGCATAGGTTCGGTTGCATCAAAAACAATTCACACAAAAGTACAAGGATTACAGACAAAACACACAGAAGTGGTCTACCCGACTGCACACCGTGGCACGTTATATTCATTTGATTAAAAAGCACAGTGACGAAGGAAACATCACAGACTCGTCTCGCGGTCCAAGTCTTTCTCCGGATCTGCCCTCTTTTTTCCTCTTGCCCTGCTCTTGGACATGCTGTGAAAAAGAAGAAGGGATTGCCTGTTACTCCATGAAGCTGGCGCCTCGTCTCTTTTAGATATTACAGAACTGTGCGGCAACAGGCCCACATGCATCCAGGCGCATCAATTGCATTTCAACTAGAAGAATGGATTCATTTGGATTCAACAGATTCGACTGACAACATGCACACGTAAAGGACAGCAGTCTCATATTTGGGTCGTACACTTCAGACGCAGGCTGGGGGGACAGAGTGGACTGCAGGTGTCAAACAACATCGATGACTTCTGCAAAGGGGGGTAAGAGTTGATTTAACTTAAAGCTAGTGTGTTTAACCGGCCTGCACTGACGTTGCTGATGCAGAGAGGAGACGGCCTTGCTGGTTCAGCGAAGCCTGGGCAGATTAGCGGGTGGCGCTACCATGGAGAAACAGCCCTGGCCTATAACATGCCTGCAGACCTCAACACAGAGCTACACCCTCCTGGCCCCGCCTCTCGCTTCTGTTAGTCACCTGACCTCACAGTCAACCCCGTGTAAGCGGGAAGCAGCTAATAGGAGCTAATGTCTCATTTCTCCATGGTGACGTTACCGGGAAGGCCAGTAAGCTTGCCAGGTGCGCTGCCCGTACGATGCCGCTTAACAGCTGTAGTGCCAATCGCAAGCCCAAAGGAATCGCAGAATCACAGCTGCAGTGCCAATCGCAAGCCCAAAGGAATCGCAGAATCACAGCTGCAGTGCCAATCGCAAGCCCAAAGGAATCGCAGAATCACAGCTGCAGTGCCAATCGCAAGCCCAAAGGAATCGCAGAATCACAGCTGCAGTGCCAATCGCAAGCCCAAAGGAATCGCAGAATCACAGCTGCAGTGCCAATCGCAAGCCCAAAGGAATCGCAGAATCACAGCTGCAGTGCCAATCGCAAGCCCAAAGGAATCGCAGAATCACAGCTGCAGTGCCAATCGCAAGCCCAAAGGAATCGCAGAATCACATTCCCACGTGAATTCGAATCATGCACAAAACATGGAATCAGCGCTGCGAAGGTGCGGTCAGGACTCAAAGCCGAGGCAACTTGAGCAAGCAAACAGGAGCGAGCAGGGAAAAGGGTCTTACCTTTAGGGAATCAGCTTCTAAGAGGTTAGGAAAGGGAGCTTACGGTAGAAATGGAATGGAAAAGTTCAGTCAAACAATGTGCTAGATTTACGTGCTGAGAATAACACAAGGGTATAATGCGTCTCTAAATATGATTCTTTAAAAAGCCGTTGAAGGGATAGAGCAGGATTAGGAAAAATATGAATCTAGAAAATATGAATGCATTTAAAATTAAGCATTTCAAATGTACAGTATGAACATTCACAAAGAGAAAAGGCCTCTGAGGTTGAGAATTATTTTTTTTTTACCATTCCCAAATGATAAAAGCAATATTTAATTACCCAATGGAATAATAGACTATATTATATATAATATATAATTTCATAATATATACTGTATAATTTGTGACAGGTAGCAGTTTTTACAAGATACCACCTTGAACACATTATTGACATGCTGAACAACAATGTTTAGAAGGCACACAACTGCAACTTCAAGAATTGAAGAATTGTAGAATTGTATACGTAGGAGCATGAATCTGGAAATAGAAACGAGTGGGTCAACCAAACTGCAGTTCAGTTTTTATATATGATATTAGACATACAATACACATTCAGCCCACTGTAAAAAGATTTTGGTGACACCATAATATAACAGACATCAGTGAAAGGCTGACTGAAAGAATGAATGATAACACTACATTTTTCCCAAAGACACTATTTGATCTATTACATATACATGACTGAATTCTTGAAGGACACAGATAATTAATGTGAAAATAGACTATGTTCATTTTGCAAAGTCAGTGTATAATTTCAAAACCTTTTAGAGCTTTGGTCCTTCTTGGAGCTGTCTGTGTTCAGAGACTTCCAGACGTTTCCAAAAGATGTTTTGGACATTTCATCTGAGATGTTCACCGTAGATGGGTCATCCCTAAAATATAAAAAAAAATTTTTATTTACATTAGATAAATTCCTTCTTAACTAATATACATTAGTTGTTTTTTTCCCACTGATGTAAACTGACATTTGTAGCAGAGAAGTATGCTACGTATAGAGTATGGTGATTGTATAGCATTGCGAAACCCAGTTCACTTTACAGACCCTCATTGGTTGTTCATTGAATCTCCTCAACTGCAGAGGGTTCCACTACATCGGGGGTGCACCCTCCTTTCCTCCACTACCACCTCCCCTGCTCCGTGCCCCGGAAACGGATCTTTGTGTTTTAATCTAATGTTGTTGAGTACATCATATTACTGTACTACAGTACTACATATTAATGGTTACATACTAATTAATGTCTCGACGCAAACCGCAATGACAGGTACATTGTATACTGTACATGTAAATACTTGTACTCGAAACGTTCAGGCAGTTTTGCATACTTCCCGGTAGGAGAGGAGTGGTAGTGGAGGAGTGGAGTGGAGGAAGGGAGGAGAGGAGTGGTAGTGGGGGAGTGGAGGAAAGGAGGTGGGGAGTGAGGAATATTGGGACGCACCCCAGGACTTACTTATAATGACCCTCCAATGGCACCTGTACTGTTCCCTCCTCTTCTGCCAGAATACTTTGCTCTTCCTAAAAGGCAAAGACGTCACCAATCAGACGGAATGACTGAACATTCAAAGATTTATACAATACAATCAATATAAATACAATTCTTGCTTTACACGTCTCTTGTCTTTAGAATATAGATTATCACGTCACAAATTCAAAAATGTTTATCGACATTTTCATAACTTGATACAAAGACACATTGTTATACAACTCAATGATTGAATCACATTTCAGTACAGTACCTCTTGTTCAGCATCTTCCAGCTTCTTCTTCTTACTTTCTGGCATGAGATCATCCAGCCAGCTCAGCTCTCTCTTTGTGAAGAAGAAATCCAACAGCTTCCGGATAAACACCAGAGCCAACACCTGAAGCAGAATAGCAGTTAAATCAAGTGCTAACGTGGTTACAGCTTTCTTCCTCTGTCATTTACTTGCATGCAAAACGTTACTTTCTAATGACAGTCTTATGTTTGAAAATAAAAATCTGAAAATATTGTTTTGAGACTATTTAAATTACAATGAACTGTGTCATTTATGTACTGGAAAATCTTACAAGATCATTGTTGGCCCCGTCACGTCAATCACCCTTCCATTCATGGCAAGACTAGAGATACATTTTTATATTTGTTTTATTTTAAAAAATAATATAAAATTATGTCAAAAAAGTGATGGCAGAGAACAAGTTAGATCATAAAAATGACCCATAAACCCAACTGTCTTTCGCCAGCTACAGCAGAAGTGACAGATGGCTCAGAACAGCAAAGACTTTTCCTGTCAAAGAGTCGCACCATCATCGGAAACACGATGGCCGCTCTCGACGTCTTGATCACCCACAGCAGGACCAGGCAGCTGAGTTGGACGATGGTGAAGAGGTGGGCCTTCCTCAGGGGCACATGTCTCAGGTAGATGAAGTCGGGCTGGTGTTTTGCGGGCATGCCGAAAAGCTTCAGACGGTCAAAGAACTGGAACGGCACGGCCCAAAATCAGTTAGAACAGAACAGAATGGAATGGAATGGCATGACCTCATAAGAGAACAATGACCAATAAGATCCTGCTCAGTCATCACAGGCTCCTCCTACCTGTATGCCCCTCAGCGATGATGCACCCATGTACAGGAAAACTCCATACAGCACAGGCATTGGGATAAACTGTAAAAACAGCAGGTGGTTCAGTCACACAACCATTATGAGATCAAACTCACACTACAGCTCTACAGAACGGTGGTTAAACACTGCGCATGTGGCAGAGCAAACCCCTGCTTTGAACAGCAACTGCTCATGTATAGACACCAGACTATCACAGGGTGAAATTCAACTTGTACTTTCACAGTAAAATGTCCTGCGTCAAATCAGTTCTAACAGAGCCTACGTACTCTATCAGAGCTGAGTTAAAATGAAACATTTGGCTATGCAGTGACCCTCACGCAAAAACAGCTGATATCTGCTGCTGTCACACAGTGATTAAACGTGTTTATAGTACAAACAGAAAAACAGCCTAGTGCACTCAGTGTTTCGTCCATGCAGAGGTGCTGGTTGCAGCAACAATAACATACACTGGTGTGTACATTGTATTTTTTTGTATTGTTTAAAGTGCACACATTAAACACTGTATAACTGGCAAGGCAACCGGTACGATCACAGAGCGAATGCCACGTGTCTCTAGCACTCCTCAAACAGACATTGGTCCCCATTAAAGCATCATTTTGTTTCACTGTAAGGGGTGGAGCGGGGAGCGGGGGGTGGAGCGGGGAGCGGGGGGCGGGGGCAGTACTGGGGGGAGCGGGGAGGGGCGGGGGGGGGGGGGCTCAGACCTTGAGCACGGAGGTCATGAAGACAGAGCAGCCCATCAGCAGGAAGATCATCAGGCCAGTGAAGCGCTGCTCCCGGATGCCCAGGAACTTGGGCTGCTCCCCAGGGGCGGAGCACTCTGACTCCAGCTTCAGGCTGTTGACGTGGGAGATGGAGAGCACGGTGGCCGCCACGAACCAGGGGAGCCCCATCACCGAGCACACGCCCAGCATCACTCCCACCACAAGCAGGTCCAGGTGGTACCCACAGCCTTTCTGTGGGCCAACAAGGTCATCGCTTAGCACTGTAATTACGCACGGAGCTTAAGCTGGCCTTACTGCCTGACTGTATACATCTCACATCCTCCTTTAGAAAATGCCCTTAATGAGCAGAATGACTTGTACATAGTGTAAATTTGCATTCTTTTACATGAAAGTTCCAAGTTCCATGTGGCTGAAGGTTAAAGCGGCTATATTACCACCGGAGTACTAGGCCGCCTCACAGCGTGAGTCACACGGCTGTCCCAATACACAAAACAAGATCAGTACATTACAGGCACTTAGCCGACGCTCTTATCCAGAGCGACTTACACAACGTTTTAGCATTTTTTACATATTATCCATTTATACAGCTGGATATATACTGAAGCGATTCAGGTTAAGTACCTTGCTCAAGGGTACAACGGCAGTGTCCTACCTGCCAGTAGAATTAAGCATACCACTCCAGTTTTTTATTAGAACGGTTGGACAGTTTTATCTGGTTTACTGTGTATAGCCAGTGTATGACATCAGCGTATGACATCAGTGTGACATCAGTGTATGTATGACATCAGTGTATGACATGTACACTGGAAAAGAGAGGGACACGAGTACCTTCAGCTTGTGCTCCTTCCTGTTGATGATGACGGCAGTGATCTGCTGGTCCATGAAGATGAGGATGGTGCAGAGCAGGGCAGGGATGACTGTCACGATGGTGGTCCACCACGGGTTGGGGCCCACGGGGTTGACCAGCCAGCCACGGTCATCTCTGGTCGGCTGCAAGCGGTTATTCACAGTCAAATACGGCCATAGGAGGCACGGCTAATTGTAAATTGTCGTTTTAGAACATTACATGAACCAAAAAAATATATTTTCCCTGCATTGAACATGTTTTCGTGTGATTGTGAAAAGCAATTAATGTTAAATGATAGCATGTCCAATGGCTCACCTTAAATACATGGGGGACCTGAAGTTTTGGAGATGGGATTCCTAAGGCATAGTCAATTAAGACCATGCTTAAAATAGTGATGAAAACAGCGAAGTCACTGATGATGGACCTCACCTGAAAAGTACGACAAAAAAGTACTTTTAAAACACTTTTTACGTTCAGTCGAATACTTCCACATAAATTTCAGTCCAGTTTGTGTGACTCTCACTTAAAATCTGTTTCATGCAGCTCCCACAAGCAACCTCTAGAGGGCGCCAGCACACTATAGCTATAACTCAACTCTGCTGTTGTCAAGCTGATGACTGCACATCTCACACAACATACACACATGCTCCCCTTACACACGCATACGCACGCGCACACACACACACACACACACACACACACACGCAGAAGAAAGCCATGACATGCCTTAGTTGGGAAGTAGCGGCTGGTTTTGAAGTCCTTCAGGAACGCGGACATGGCAACAGTGGAGAAGAAGAGTACGACGGACCAGAAGAGGACATCAGGGATGTACGGCCCGTGAGGGCCGCAGGCACTGCCCACAAACTCCCCTCTGTTCTCTATGCACTCCTGAAATAGCACAACAGTCACCGCTTGCAATTAATCAGCCTACTCTAGCATCATTTCAGTGCAAGGGCATTTTTGATTCATTTCAATCTAAGTTTAAGGTGGCCATATTGATACTGATGTTTTACAGGCTATAGTTTTAATAACGTTGTTATTCAGTTATTTTTTTATACTTGTATGTTGTACTCATTGTAGTCAGTCTTTATATCTTGCATACTGTACAGAATGATCCCAGAAAAGGAATCTCCATTAAAATGTAAATTTACAAGAATTTAAAACAGCCTCCATTATTTCTATTCCAGAGAGTGAAATTCTTGTCTTGTGTAATCTCACTGAAGGATACAATGCCTTCAGATAGGCATTCAGTGAGAGTTTTTGGATACATAAATTTGCTATCCATGCCCTGGAGATGATATTTCCCCATGCAGTTGTCTCAGTGGATGCACAAAGGCAAGGGAATTCAAACTGGGCCTGAATAACAGAAGTGTGCAATGTTACTATTAAGGGAAAAACAGGCCAGAAGAAAGCAAGTGGAAAACATGAAATTTGCTTTCATTCTGATCACTGATCCTGCCTAATCCAGCACACATGTACTTAATCTCCTTGCTTGGCTTGACTCCATCTGGGAATACATGTGGACAAAAGCAGCCTTCGTATAGAAAAAACTCTTGGGTGATCACCCCTTGTTCAACCACTCTTAACACACAGCTTTTAAATCATGAGATGTAAATCAATGTTGCACTTCTACTAATGATGCTTAGTAAACCCATTTAAATTTTGATGTTTACAATATTCTGAGATGGCAAACTAGTACCAGGGATTAATGGGTGAGAGGTCATTGGAAATACAACCTTTGGAGAGGAACATTGATCCCTAAAGAGATAAGAGAACTTAGACATACATTTACCTAGTTAGCAATCTGTCACAAGTCAGAAAAGATCCTGTTATTTCAGCACAATAAACTATGTTGTTATTTTGTAATAGTTGTGCTGTTTGAATCCATTTGAAGCAAAATTGACTAATCATTCAATTGGTTGTGAATTGGAAAGTTCACATAATGCATATGAACTTTTTGCAATGTGAAGCTATTGCAGATGCTAGCTGTATTACATACCAACAGCTGTATTTTCATGCAGCTATGCAATGTAGCTACATTATTAAACAAAGACCTGGGATGAAAACTGGGGCTCTTGCCTTGACATCCAGGCCCTGCCAATCGACCTCAGAGACAGAAATGTTTCTCTCGTTCCAGTATCTCAGAGTGGCATTACTGGGGTCTGGTGGTTTCACACACTCACACCTGTGGAGGAGAGAACGTGTCAGTGTGGGTGTACTGTCAAATTACAGCCAAAAAAAAAGAAGCGATTTACATTTAGTCAGGGTCTTTAAAAATCTCCACAGTCTGGTCCCTGGAGATAATCTGATTCATCAATATGACAGAATGTGAATTAGGCTTGGCTGTTGTTGTTGATTATGATGATGACAACGGTGATGATGATGATGATGATGACAACGGTGATGCTGATGATGATAAGTACTATTATTATTGCTACAATTTTCATAATTGTGAAACCCCCTTATCTAGGGCAATTTACAATGCATGAGATAATTACTATAATGAATAGGCCATCTGTGAGGGTTTGTGCCGAATTACGATGAGCCAAACGCGATAACTGAAAAAAGGGATAGAAAGTCCCTGGCAGTGCCAAATAATAACACACCCCTATAAAACGGGCTAGCCACGTAAACACGGGCAGAGATAAACCTCAGAATAGCGAAACGCTAAAGAGATAGCGACAGAAGAACAGAACAAACAAGACACCTTCGGAACGTGGCTATAACGCCCGATAAATGGTGAAATAAATGAAATAAAAATATAACACACACAATCTCAGAAATGAGAAAGTTGGAGCGAAGGAGAGGGAATATATCCTCCGAAATTATAAAACCCAAAAAGGAGACGGTGCTGGCATGAAATGAGCACTTCTCTGCCTTGACGAATAATTTAGCCTCTAACAGGGCCTTCAAAACCTGTTTGACATGGCTGCTGTGCGAGACAGGATCAGGAGAAAAAATCTAAATATTGTCTAAGTAAACAAAAACGAATTTCTCTAACATCTCCCACAGAACATCATTCACCAATGCCTGAAATACTGAGGGGGCGCTAGTGAGCCCGAAAGGCATGACGCAATATTCGTAGTGACCGCTATGGGTGTTAAAAGCGGTCTTCCATTCATCGCCCTCACGCATGCGCACCAGGTTATATGCGTTGCGGAGGTCGAGTTTGGAAAAAATAGACGCCCCCTGCAGACGTTCAAACGCAGAGTTCATAAGAGAAAGCGGGTGCCTGTTCTTTATGGTTATGGCGTTGAGGGATCCATAATCAATACAAGGCCTTAAGCTTCCTTCTTTCTTTTTAACAAAAAAAACCCTGCGCAAGCGGGTGAAGTAGATGGTCTGATGAAACCGTTAGCTAAGGCCTCCACGATGTACTTCTTCATGGCCAAACTCTCAGGGGCCGACAAGGAATAGAGACTGCCTCTGGTAGGGCTAGTACCAGGGTATAACTCGATCGCACAGTCATATGGGCGATGCGGAGGAAGAGAGGTGGCCCTCTGCTTACTAAACACCTCTGCTAATTTAGAGTACTCAACCGGGACATTAGGAGGCAAAGGAAACTCCAGTGTTCCAGCTATACTGACACCAGTTGCCTGAGAATAAGGGCTGGGAGGGGGGGGACCATTGAATCGGACAATTCGTCCGAAACGAACCCCTCTCCGGCGGAGTCCCATTCCAAACTTTCACCACCAGTCCCGGAGCAAAAGCTGGAACTCTCCTGACTACCGTGGGAGATGATTTCTTCGAAATCTGACTCAGAATCGGAATCAACCCCTCTAGCTATTACCCTAGAAGTGCATGGAGGGGTGGAGTGACCCTGAATACTACACTGAGGGTCCCACTGCAATATGGTGCGACCCTCCCCTCCCCACTTAATGTGAGGGTTGTGCCGGACAAGCCAGGTGTGGCCCAGCACTAAGGGGTAGGCAGGGGAATCTACCAAAAGGAACTGAATCTGCTCAGTATGGTTCTCAAAAGGAATGTGCATGGAGAGAAATTCGGTAGTCTTAAAAATAGTACCTGAACCTAAGGGACGCCCATCAAGTGCAGTGACAGTTCGGGGCTGAGTAAGGCGGAGAACGGGAATGTGGTGCTTTTTAGCCCACTGGGCATCAATAAAACATTCGACCGCTCCAGAGTCAATGAAGGCATCGACCAGGAGAGGACGCTGTTGCCATACAAGAGTAACAGGCAGTATCGTCCGAGATGTAGTAACACAGAGTCCCGCTAGAGATCCCGGATCCTCTAACGGGACCCTCCTTTTCCCTTAAGTTTGAAACACTTAGTTATGTTATGACCTATGCGTCTGCAATAACGACACCGCTCCGGAGTAGATGGAGTATCTTTGGAGGGTGAACAGGTAGCCCTGTCGATCTGCATGGGCTCCTCGCTACTAGGAGGAGTGGGAACGGAGAGGGGAGGGGCGAACACAATGAAAGGAGCAAAGGAAGAGCTCATACGGCGGTCTCTCCTGCTATTTTTAACGCGGACCCGCTCCCTGACGCGATTATCAATGCGAATGGCTGTGGAAATGAATGCCTCCAGTGTCTCAGATGGATCTAAAACGGCCAGCGCATCTTGAACAGAATCGTGGAGTGCCTCAGAGAATTGAGTCATTATCGGCGCTTCAGGCCAACCTGTCTCTCCTGCCAGAGCACAAAACCGAATAGAAAATTCGGCCACAGTTTCGTTGCCCTGGCGAAGACGAATAAGGCATCTGGACGCCTCAAGGCCCGAAGCATCGTGATCAAACACGGACTCCATCTCTTCCATTAAAGTGGTAGCAGAATTCAAAATGGGAGACTGGCTCCTAATTAAAGGAGTAGCCCAATCAAGCGCGGTTCCGGTGAGCAATGATAAAATAAACGCCACACGGGATTCTTGTGAACTAAACCATGATGACTGGGCTTTAATAAAAATGAGACATTGGGCGAGGAAACCTCGGCACTTGCCGGCCTGACCGTCATAACGGAGGGGAAGCTGCATCTTGGGTTCCCTAGGTGGGTGAAGTGCTTGAACAGGGGAAGGAATAGCCTGAACTACCGGCACAGGGTTTTGAGGTGCAACCGTGAGGCGCCGCATGCCCTCCGTCAACTCCCGAAGCCAGCCTTCCTGTACCCGCAACTGGGACGTCAGCTGCCCTACTTGGCTGGCCAGTGCTTGTTGCTGTAACTGTAGGGCTCTAACGCCCTCAACCGGTGTAGCGTCTCCCGGTTGATCAGTCGCTGACTCATCCATAACGTGGCTTCTTTGTACTGTGAGGGTTTGTGCCGAATTACGATGAGCCAAACGCGATAACTGAAAAAAGGGATAGAAAGTCCCTGGCAGTGCCAAATAATAACACACCCCTATAAAACGGGCTAGCCACGTAAACACGGACAGAGATAAACCTCAGAATAGCGAAACGCTAAAGAGATAGCAAGAGAAGAACAGAACAAACAAGACACCTTCGGAACGTGGCTATAACGCCCGATAAATGGTGAAATAAATGAAATAAAAATAAAACTCACACTCTCAGAAATGAGAGAGTGGGAGTGAAGGAGAGGGAAGAGCAATAAGGGAAACTAAAACTTAATTCCCCTAGGCTTCTAGGTAGAAGAATGTCTGAACTGTGTAGATAAAAGAAAATCTTTCTTCTCACAACAGCAGAGAGACAAAGACCCACTAACCCTGACCTCGTGAAAACACAAAATGACAAAGCGCCTAAATGCGGAAGTGAGGGGTTTAAATACCTGAGAGGTAAAAGAACAGGTGAAACGAATAATTAGCGGGGAGAAGGAAAACTCCGAAACGGAATGCAGAAAAAAATCCGATAGACTGAAAAGAAAAAAGGGGAATGAGATAGAAACCGTAGCACAGCGGGAAGATAGGTGAAAACCATGATACCATCGAATGATTCACAGGAGATCAGGTTAGAAATATGGCAATGAACAACGTATGCTTGGGAGAAATATAACTGGTAATAAGAAGGAAGAAATATTGTATCTTTCAATAGACTCAAGAGCATTGTATAACCGGACAACATACAGCTCTGGAAAAAAATTAAGAAACCACTGCAAAATTATCAGTTGTCCCGTTGTTATTTTTGGTTCTGTACTCTAGCACTTTGAGTTTGAAAGGATACAGTGACAATGAGGTTGAATTGCAGACTGTCAGCTTTAATTTGAGGATATTTTCATCCATATCGGATGAACCGTTTAGGAATTATAGAACCTTTAGTACATAGTCCCCCCCATTTTTTTATACATTCAGAGATACTGTGTTTGCAGATGCTGTGTTGGTAGGTGATCAAATGTAATCCAGTGTGCAGTAGGCCTATAGGCTAATCCACCACTAGCTACAGAGCTATAGAGAAGGAAGAATTACTTAGTTCTTGTGTAGCATGCTGTCACTTACGTAATAACATTCATAGTCTGGGAGAGACGTTTTGGTGGAACAAAGATTTTTTCGGCAGCCTACTGGAACAGAGTAGGGCCTACCTAGGGCGGCGCAGGGGGCATTCACCTTTTTCCAGAATCCAGACCAATTTTATTTGTGAAAACTGCTAGTTACAGACAAAATAAGCTACAATTTTATATAATTGTTAATGGGTTTATTGGACTAGAATTGATTACTAGATTGCAAGATAAAACCGCACGTCAACCGCTGGAATCTTAATTTTCCTCACCGCAATGGAAAGAAGAGTGGGCCATCGACCATCGTTCGTATCGAATGGCGATTTGACTGGGGCTGAGGGAAAGCCAGTCAACCCCCGGATGTAAGAGGGATTAATGAAAATATTTAATAAAATATTTTACTTCAAAAACATTTTTGAATTAAACCGATTTTGTATCAAATCCCGTTTTTTGTAGGCTACCGCCGACTTGATTGTAACTTGTAATTTGCTAGGTAGCGCTCTAGCTTGAAATAACAAATAACAATATAACAGTGCTATAGGCTAAAGTAACTTCCCTTCAGCTTGTTTCGAGATGAAACAGTGAAAAAACCTGTCATATTATTTTGACACACAGCTAACTATGGATATTTTCCTGAGGCTATTTAGTGTAAATTAGATGACTAAATAATAACAAAAGCTAAAGACCGTCGGCTAGTCTTCATCTAGCTCAAGCTGTCTTGTGTGGCATTTTATTTTTCTAACTTTATCAATTTTATACTATATTAACACAAAAATCTTAGCATCTTCTAACTAGCTAGTGTTGTTTTCACATATTACATTAGGCTAGCTTCAACTTTTGTTTTCTGTCGGTCACATGTTGACATGAGCAAGATCAGATGATATGATGTGAAAGTTATGATGCGTTTGAGCCATTGACGCTGATTATTCTGGCCTGATCATTCAGAATATCTCTTGACATCGTGCCAATTAGTCCAATGTATCAAAGCATTGCTGAATTTTTTCAATCCAGTCTCCAGCCCCAAAGTGATCCAACAAGTGTTTTACAAGGGATATTGTGGCCAGTGATGTCAGAGCGCAGAAATCACTGGGGGACCCAGAATATTTTTGCAAAATGCTTCATTTTAATGCATGTTTAGATATAATTTTAATTGCAACTTCAATGTGAGATTAAGTTTTAAAGCATGTTTTTGTTCACTCCTGTGTTGCATCTGAGAAAACCCATTTTGAGCATAGCCACTTAAAGGTTGTATCAGCGATTTTGGGTGGAAACATAAATGATCACATTCATCTGATTTTTCCTCACGATCCGCTAGCTGCCCGCCCCTTAAGCAGGCCGTCAAAAAACCGCGTCTCTGTAGGCAGCCTATGCTCCGAGATCGTACACAAAAACAAATGGTACTACCAACCACTCAAAACCAAAATAAACAGTATTCCAACCAATCACAATGATCTGCACAAACGCTAATACTCTTATCTCGCTGAAATCTTGACGAATTTACAAACGGTTTGGTTTCTTACAAACGTTATTAACGTGGTTATAATTCTGGATGCTTGAACACTATTTTTTAAAACATAACATAATTATTCATAAGTATGTTTGTTTGGGATTTCGCTTCAGAAGTGACGTCACCCAAAATCGCTGATACAACCTTTAATTGTACTGGCCTAAGGACATCTATTTTACGTAATCACGGTCATTACGGTTTTAATAAAATAAAGTATAATTACAGAAGTTTAAAAATAATTTGATGAATAGAGGAATATTATTACACTTAAAAGGTCATGCACCATTTTAGCTATTAAATAATGTAGTCCTATTCCAGTGTTGCATTTCATATTTTGGGCAAATTGTACATAAAATCTTTAAAAAATCTTTCACGTAATAATGAAGAGGGCAAACATTGGTAGGTCATCTATATTATTCAAAAGCTACCAGTAAAATTAACCATTCAGATGTTTTTGGGTTACAGTATTCTATACAATAAATTAGGAATTCAGAAGGTATTTGGTGGTATTCTGGTGCATTTGAACGATGATCAATTTAGCAGTCTATTGAGATACATTGTAAAATTATTAAGTGCATTTGATTGAATCTGGCCCCATGTATTTGTGCTGAACTTTGACATAAAATGAATTGGTCTTCCCACTGAGGGAGAACTTCCTGTGTACTAGGGATGTAACGATATGAAATTTCACAGTACGGTACGGTATCTACCAAAATACCACGGTATACGATATTTCACGGTATTCATTTTTTTCCCCCTTTTAATTAAACGTACTGGTATGGCCCATCGAAAAACAAACAAACAAGTATCGTTGAACTGAAACGTGTGTGCGTGCCTGTGCGTGTGTGTGTGTGTCTGTGTCTATTTAACTGAAACTCTCATGCATTAGCATTGTAACATTTACATAAAAATATTTAACGCCAGGGTCCTCCTTATGACCTATGCGTGAGTAGTGAGATAACGGTAATGTTCTAGCGTCCTGCAGTGCAACATCGGAGAGTTTATTTTGCATTAAAGACGGAAAATACACACAACAATCTTGTAATCTAGTGCAGTTTAATAATGTGTATTAAATTACAAAGTCCACTGTTGCAATTCAATATTGCTAGCAACTTGAAGTGTGATATTTTATTTTTTCCCCTGGCTGTCACGAGCGGAGCTGTGGATAGGTAACCCTCCATTGTAGTGGCGTGCGGCGCCGTGCATATGCGCATTGCGCAACATAAATTTATACCGTGGGCACGGTATTACAGGGAAAGAACCGTGGTCGCTTGATACCGCGGTATACTGTACCTTAAAACGGTATACCGTTACCTCCCTAGTGTGTACTCACGAATACTGGGTGAGCTTGTCCAGGTTATTGTTCATGTTGATGGGGTACGTCTCTCCCAGGTGGATCAGCTTCTCCAAGGCCTCGTAGATGAAGATGATGCAGATGAGGGAGGCGAAGGCTTCCTCCGTGAAGCGAGTGATGTAACAGACCAGTGAGCTGGCGTCCGTGGCGACCAGGACCAGGCAGAGAGTAGCCGTCCACAGCCCTATACAGGCTCGTAATGAGAGGTAGGACAATCCGTAATCTCTGTGGAGGGGGGAGGGCGGGGGCACACAGACAAAATGGCTGAAGCATGAACTTCATATCCACGTACAATATCCTGAGGTGTGGCTCTTTAATCGAATAGCACATATTAGAGGTGTCATCACAGCAGTATTTCACTTATTCATTATTGCGCATTGATAAATCCAGTTTGGTTAAACGACACCAGCTTCACCAAAAGAGGACTTTTTTTCACAACATCAGTGTGTTAAATCACTATGCCAGCACTCATAGAACAGGGGTAAATCCAGAGGCATTCCATCTGAGGTGTGGCTGCATGCATTCTATGAGCATCAGACACAATCTGACTTTTTGTGCGCTACCCCCTCCCACCTCCCACCACCCCCCCTCTCCTCCACGGTTTGGGATGCCCAATGGCATAGGCTACAGCCGTGCTCGCGCTGCCATGTCTGCAGCTGATGCCGTAGAGTTTAGACAAGCACACACTCCTCCACAGCATGTTATGTCAGTCGTTGCTTTTCACCACGGGCACCCAATCGACCGGCAGTGCTCGCTAGAGAGTGACGAAACATCCAACCCTGGGCGATGCAACTGCCAATTACTCGTCGACCTACTGGGCTACCAGTCGCAGGACGAGCCATGCAGCAGCCCGGAATTAAATGGTCTTCTTAAGAGGATATGCTATGCTATGGAGTAGCATACAGACTTACTTGCAGAATTTGAACAGTATCTTCTCAAACACCAACACAGGGCCCGTGCTACCCAGTATAGTGAGCGGCTGGCCTGAGCACAGGGAATAGGCTATTCCAGTCATGGACGCTCCAAAAAGCGATTCAATGGCACTCTACACGGGGAGAAAAAGTCAACACTGTGTGTATGTACGGGAAACGGAGAAATCAAACAACGGTTATCAAAACTGGGCAGCCAATACAGGGAAAAATGTCACCAATGCAGTCCACAGAAAAGTAAGGAACGTTAAAAAGGGCACAAATATAATCCGTACATTTAGGTTCATTGTTAACATCAGCAGTGAATATTCTGAAATAAATATGGAGATTTGCAAACCCATGTTAACAAGGTGCAGACTGTCAAGCAGCTGTGGATTGATGACTGATGATTGAATATTGAAACATTGGTCAGATTGGATACAGCAAGGGGAACAGTGCTTGTGGCCTTTCGTTATTTTTCCACAACTGAGGCGAAAAAGATTTTGGCCGTCCTAAAAACCAATGGCTTTGGAGCTGCATGTGACCGGCAAGGGATCGGGGAGGGGAGGGGTGGTCTTACGATGCGGCCCTCCGTCGCCTCCCCCAGCAGACCCCCGAAAGTGATGACCGGGGACATGCAGGCGCAGTAGAGGAAGAGGAAGGAGGCCAAGCACTGCAGGCTGAGCGCGTCCGGTGTAGTCCGACAGGTAGTGCGGCACTTTGCGCTTCACGTCCATGACCAGGCCTCCGAAGAACCTGAAATTGGGAGCGGGGAAAACGGAGCTCACTGCGCGGTGAATCACGGCGAATGGGCCCCGTCCACTTAGCCGCTCCCACCCAGAACAACCCTGGGGCCTGATTCAATCTAACCGCAAAAGCATTAAAGAGGAAGGACACTCGTTTTTAACCAGGTTTCCAGTGATAGAATAGCACATAAGAAGGTTCCCAAATGGGCTTCACCTTCGGTTACTCTTGGGGACACTGTACCAATGTAAAATCAATAATAAAACTTGTGCTTCAGCGTAAGGCAACACTTTTGTTTCAATTAAGAATGAAGTGTATGTTCTAGCAAAATATATTCTCCTTGACAATAATAATCAGTAGCAGTAGGCTGCATCAGACAGATCTGTGGCAAGTAGGACAGAAAGGATTTCAGACACTGGGGGAACCACCGTGCATAAGAGATATCCTCTCTCTGCACAAACCCATCCAATTCTTCCTTTCCCCACACACCTCCACCTACCTATTTACACACCACCCCCCTCCCACACACACACACACACACACACACACCTGTCTCTCCAGTCCACACACCCTCCCATACCCCCCCCACACACACACACACACACACACACACACACACACACCTGTCTCTCCAGTCCACACACCCTCCCACACCCCCCCCCCCCCCCCCCCCCACACACACACACACACAGTATACAGTGAGCACCATAATTCATATTTTTTGATGCCCGAAAATAGGGGGGGACTATGTACAAAAGGTTCTATACTTTCTAACGGTTCATGCGATATGGATGAGAATACCCTCAAATTAAAGCTGACAGTCTGCACTTCAACCTCATTGTCATTGTATCCTTTCAAGCTCAAAGTGCTAGAGTACAGAACCAAAATAACAAAAAATTTGTCCCTGTCCAATGAATTATGGTGTTCACTGTATATACAGTATATTTGTGTTATATGAAAAGGGTAAGTGAGAGTATTTTCACACACACACCCTCCCACTCTCTCTCTATATGCCCCCCGCCCCACACACTCACCTCCCCGTGCGCTCCAGCTCTGGGCCCCCGTGTCCGCCGTGCTCATTGAGCTCGGCCGTGCCGTTAGGCACCGTGGGAATCTTCCGCTTCTCCTGTTTCACAAAGAAGCACTGAGCTGTGACCTCTGACCTCTGCCTCGGCTCTCCTCACAGAGAGAGACCACAGTACAGCACCGAGCTGTGACCTCTGCCTTGGCTCTCCTCACAGAGAGAGACCACAGTACAGCACCGAGCTGTGACCTCTGACCTCTGCCTCGGCTCTCCTCACAGAGAGAGACCACAGTACAGCACCGAGCTGTGACCTCTGCCTTGGCTCTCCTCACAGAGAGAGACCACAGTACAGCACCGAGCTGTGACCTCTGACCTCTGCCTCGGCTCTCCTCACAGAGAGAGACCACAGTACAGCACCGAGCTGTGACCTCTGACCTCTGCCTCGGCTCTCCTCACAGAGAGAGACCACAGTACAGCACCGAGCTGTGACCTCTGACCTCTGCCTCGGCTCTCCTCACAGAGAGAGACCACAGTACAGCTGGGTCACAGAGGATCTGTCCTCCTTCTACCTAATCACATAAGAAGATCTACTCTGACATGTGGGAAGACAAACCCAAATTATATGATGTGCCGTGTCACCGACTTTCCAAAAGGAACAGTTGAATGAACGCCATACAAGAGATAGTGGAAAAACACGGGATGACTGGTAGGCTGTGTGTTTATACATTTTAAGAGCAACAGTGTTCAATAGCAAAGAAGAGTGATGTTGGAATGTTGGTGACGATGTAGTGATATCCACTGGGCAATCATACATCGCCAAACCAAACTGCCCATAAGTGTGTCAAGCCAGCGCTGCTATTTGTAACCGTTTTTTGGCTTTTAATTGCAGTATTGTTGCCAACGTTTGGCTTGTAATTGCCAACATCAGCATCACAACTTTAAAAGCTGAGAAGCTGAAGGATGTTAGCTTGACAGCTGAAAGACGTCGCAAATTCTTTTTGGCAAACGTTAGCTTTAGCCCAAATCTCCGCCTATTTAACGTTAACTTGATTCTTTCCATGATATCACCGATGAGGTATACATTTTAAGTTGCCTATAGCTCTGTTGGAGATATTTGGGGTTTTGTTTTCCTCTTTAATTTCCTGTGCCTTTGAACACACTGAAATAGTCTGGCACACAATAATAGTAGGCTTCTTGCGTTTAATGGCGGTACGCAAAGAAGTGTAGATGCATTCCGCCACCTACTGGACTGGAGTGTACTAGCCGCTTGTTTCAACAATGGGTAGTAAGTTAAGCCAGTCAGTCAGTAACGGACAATGACTGTTCTTGGCCGGCGCTCAGGGTCTTTGCTAAAAATACCTGTCCATGAATAAAACAGGGAATATAAATTCCCAAGTTGTAAGGAATGCAATAAAGAAAGATGGAATAGTTGCTGTTGTGGAACTGCCCTCTGCTGCCCTTGTCTCAGATAATCCATTCTGGAGTGCTCCCTCACCTGAGAAGGTACGTTTTTTGGTGGCTCTATTCTGATAGATGGGTCCCATTCTCCCGGTGGTAACACCGTCACTTGGTCCAGGAACTCATCGATGCCCGCCACCAGATCGTTCCGGTCTTTGGCTTTGTAAGCAACATCATGGAACACCTAGGAAGAGAGATCACTGTCATTCCCCAACATGCTCGGAGGTGAAATTTTTGTCAAATCGGTTTCAACAAAACTTATCTGCAAGCTACCAGGACACCGTTTCATGCTCATAGACCTCCACTGCATTAGCTTGGCACTCCATGAAGCCAGCACAACAGTGGAACTTGCGCAGATGGGAAGGGATCCAAATTAATTATCAGTCTGCTGGCCACATCATGAAATACAAACATTAAACCCGAAATGCAAATGCTGCGCGGCTCATCTGTGTAGTGTTTTGCATTTCAGCCCATCTGATGCAAACCACAGCTCCTGAGAAACGCTCAACTAGCCACTGAAGTGTCAGAGAGAGAGAGAGAGAGAGAGAGAGAGAGCGATGGGCGTAGCTACCTCGTCAGTCATTATAGTTCCGATCGATCTTCCGATCTCGTGGTACTGAGGCCCCTTCCCTGGGGGGCCCAGCAGGATGAACAGGAATCTTATGAGGAGAAGAGAACAAAGACGAAGGATTATCCACAGATCCACTTATTGAGAATCCTTATATTGAGGTCCAGTCTCTCTGAAAACTTTGGATGACAGCAGGTAGGGATAGGCACAGTAAAATGTGCTCAGTTTACTTTGCCAGAGATGTGACCTTACCCGGCTGGCACTGGTGCAGGGACTCACCTAGTGCTGATGGGAACCTCTGTAAGCCCATTCAGTAGAATCGCCGGGGCCAGGCGTACGAACGCCACCACAGGCCGGTCCAGGAACTCCAGCTCACCCACCAGGATATTGGAGGCCTCGGCGCCTGGGGGGATCTTCTTCATGAAGTGAAGGTCTATCTGTAGGAATACACCATGAATTAGGATGAGAATCAGATCCTGCTCCATCTTTCAGTCGTACAAAATTAATGGTGATTTCAGAATACATCGCTTTGTGAAAAAGCATGACGTAAATGGATCAGGATTTTAAAGTGTTACGCAGGCATATGGTTATATAAACCCCTCTGTGGTATTGAGCTTGTGTCTATCTTTAGTTTACAATGGAATAAGGGATACAATTAATCTAGATAAAAATAATTATTTTATTTAGAGTTTCTGGAAAAATGTACAGTTGGTGAAAAAAAACACATATTTCAGATGTTATATATGAAGATCAGTATGAAAATCATTACTAAAAAAATGCAGTTTCCAAAGTTTGTCCCTCTAGCATAATGCTCGTTACCTGTAAGGTAGTAAAGCAATTACAGCAATAAATATAGCTGCAAGCAGCAATTAAGGGGTCCAAGCACTCATAGCCACAAATGCCCAACTTCCAATGCTATCACGTGTAAGTCTTTAACTTAATGTGTTGGTTTTAGATGTCAACATTTGGTATCCTTTCACCATTTGAGTAAATATATTGTGATTATATTGCATCATGCTACATTTGAAGCATAACATAATGTTGCTATACACTACTTTGAAGAACTTCATTGCAGTTTGGGTTAAAGATCAAATAGTTTTATTCTGCTTTAAGGTATGAAACCCACATATGTGTGTAAGTACATATTGTTATCATATTATGTTTACGTATATAGTTTATTACACAAGCAGAACATTTTAATGCAAGTGTTTGTTAAAATTTGGCAATACAGTGATATTTAATCTCAAAGATCATTGTATGTGTCAAATGAAAAGTGACATATCTATGTAATATGATTACAATATGTACTTGTATAATTATTTCAGCTTGAACACTAAATGTTTTCAGTATTCAAGTTTGATCACCAAGTTTAATCGCTTTGTCAAACCGTTGTGGATTTATTAGGTTTTTGGTAAAAAGCAACGCCCACATGCAGATTCATTGGCTTACTGCGGGCACATTTTTAAGCATAGCAAGTGTTTTATGCTGGGATTTAAGATATTTTTGAGTAGATGCCATATTCATAGTTTTTGTGTAAATTGGTCAAAGCATCTAAGAGGATATTTAGAGGTTTTTCAAAAAATTTTAAATGGCAGAAAATCTAACCACACAGTTTTTATGAATGTGATGAATGTGTTCTTTGAGAGGAGGAATGTAGCAAGAAATAATTTACATTCCATATCAAAGGAGTCAGGAGTTACTGTATGTCCTTTCAAAGTTTGCATTTTCAACCGTTCGCTGTGGCGCCACCAAGTGGCCAATTGAGGCCAAAATAGCTCAATCACGATTTGGAGTTACCCCCCTCTGAATGTGCAAAGTTTCATAAAAAGCAGCCAGGTGGTTTTGCCAGAAGTGAAAAAAAACTGTGGAAGAAAGCTTAATATAATACCAAGGAATACAATTTGGCCTTCAGTGCTGGGCCCACTACAATTTACTGTCCTATCGTGCAATCAATTCACTGAAAAGATGAATTCATGTCAACCAGAATTTTCTGACGCACCGAGAAGAACAGGGTGACCTGAAAAAAAAAAAAAGTGAAAGATTTAATCAAATCTGAGCTTACACTTGGCCAAGAACCTGCGGGCACAGAGAACACTTTGTCACCACATAGCAGCTATTCATAGAGCTGAATGTACATTCAACAGAAAATATACTAAACAGTGTCACAGAGGTGCTGATGAGGTCCAGATCCAGCTCAGTGAAGATAATTAATGACCCTTTGTTCCCATCTTCAACCAGTCACAGTTCCCAGTACACTCTGACACTGAAAAATATTCTGCCAATTGTATTAATCTCTGCCTTACTTAACTACCAGAATGACCTATTAATGCAGATTTGACCTACAAACAGAATTTATTGACCCAGTCTTAAAGAACAGAACATATTTCAGAGAATATTAATAATTCATATTCAATGCTTTTCAAATGCCCCACAGCAAAACACATACAGAAACATCATTTTCTCCGCATACACTCTGTGAGAAGTGGCGCCTGTTGCACGGTGACAGAGCACATCATGCACACTAATTTCCCTTTTCCCAAGAGACTGTCTTAATAGATTTCTACTGAGTGATAATGAAGCCAGCAGCCGTCCATGCCGATTACACATTTCACAGAGAAATGACTGAAATGTCATGGTTATTTTTTATGCAGAGGTTTACGTACCAAACTATCCAGGGACCCGTGTACAGTATAAAATAGGGCGTAAGACAGTGCATGCAACTACCATTGACCATTACAGATGATGCATGGTATGTATCATGATCATTTTATAGGAGCCACACAGAAAAAGTGTTGCATAGATATAAAAACCATTAATCAACAATTAAATTCCTGTTCCTATCAAAGCAGAATAGTTCCTAGAAAGATATAAACTGTCGTTATTTTCTGACGTACTGTAATAGCTCCTCTCTGGAGTGACAAATATAAAAATAAACTTGTGAAAATACACTGTCATAAGACTGAGTGTAAGTGAACTGAAAGGAACTCAACTTAAAAATGCCCTGAAAATATAATTCCCCAGCATTAAGGTTTCTTGTAGTGTGTTCCAACTTCCAAGGTTTTTCTATTTACCTATTTAGTTCTCCTATCCAGATTGACTTACCTTTCTTTACACACAATCCATTTATCCAGCTGGACATGTAGCCTACTGAAGCAATTCCCGTTAAGTGCTTTGGTCACTGGTACAACAGCTGTGCCCCACCTAGGAAGCAAACTATCCATCCATCCATCCATCCATTATCTAACCCGCTTATTCCTGGTCAGGGTCGCGGGGGGTACTGGAGCCTATCCCAGCATGCATTGGGGTGAGAGGCAGGAATACACCCAGGACAGGTTGCCAATCTATCACAGGGCACACACATCATTCACTCACACACTCATACTTATGGGCAATTTAGAGTCTCCAATTAGCCTAACCTGCATGTCTTTGGACTGCGGGAGGAAACCGGAGTACCCGGAGGAAACCCACGCGGACACGGGGAGAACATGCAAACAAAGGCCCTCGGCCGGGAGGAAGCGAACTAGCAAGCTCCAAATTACGATTGTACCCACACACATACTCCCTCACCTCATCTACAGACCCACCCTCCACCTAAGTCTGTTCAGACAGGTCGGGTTTCTGCACAACTTCCTACGGCATTGGCAGGCTTCCGTTAACCAAATCACATTACAGGTGTGAGGTGTACGGGGCGCTCGGTGAGTCTTACTTTGCTGAAGTCCACGGCGCTGTTCTCTCGGCTGACGTCCCCCTTCCCCTCGGTACTGCAGGGGAGGGCCTGGGGAGAGACCATCTGACCTGGGTCAAAATGAAGAGCAGCGGTCAGTCACTCTGCGCGCGCAACGCACATCGTCACACTGGGCTCAGGCATCGTGTATGCGTCAATGGGTTGCCAATTTTAACCAATCACAGTTTATTTTAACTTTTTTAATTTTCCTTCAAGGGTGTTGTTGGAAAACAAGAGCCTTTTGTAATGCACGTATTTTTACGGTGACTTGGCTTCAACTGTGGCACATTTAAGATTGGCAACGTTTTTTTCCCATCTGGTGAAGATCGCAGCATAGCACTGCAGACACTGTATGAGCGTGATGGTATAAATGCATGGAAGCCAGTGTATGAAAGGTTTCAGTGAAGTGCCAAGGTGCCTTGGAGATAATTCGGTTGTGATATCAGCATTATTACATTCTTAGACAGATTGATACAAACATGAAATTAGTCCAGAGCTGGCAGAATCACAAGGCCAGACTGAATTGTTAAGTCATTAGAAATTGTATAGACCAAAGCTAATTTCAGTGTTTGATCTCTGCATAGGCAAGAGGAAACTTCGCAAGGAGCATTAGAAATAAACGGCATGCAAGAAATGTTTACTCCTATCCACAAAATAATGCGAGAAATCAGTGACAGAGTTCTAGTCTAATGGCAAAGTAAACTACCAGTGGCTATCGATGAAGAAACACCAAATTGACAACCCCTTTAGGAAGACATGCAGTCTATCTAGACTCACTATGAGAGTAGCCTCTAGGCATACTGCATGATCTCATACACTATGTCTATTGCTGTTTAGAAATAATGCAGGAAGGGCTCAAATATTCATCCATAATTATGACATAAAATGTGATCCACTAAAAGGGTTGATGGTGTTTTTTATTAGATAACATAATAATGTGAACTAATGCAAGCAGCCTTATTTCCAAAATATAATGGCTATAAAATGTGGGCATTCACAATATAAGCAACATCCAGAAGCAAAGTCTATTTCTAAAAAGATAAATGAGAAGGCCACAATTAAATGAATCCATTTGGTAGGTTCTTTAAGCCATACATCTGACAATTTAGAAAGAGTATCATTTGGAGAATGATATTGTTCCAATCATCACTCGTATCTAACAGCCATATAGCCCTATTCCTGAGCATGAGACACCATCTACTCAATATTCGTTTTTCATACTGGCATAAATACAGTGGTTGGTATTAGTGCGTGCAAAAAAAATATGGCTTAAAACTTGGTTAAAAAAAAAAAAGGTATAAAAAATGTTTTGAGACGGACCCAATTCTATACCTTTGCTTTCAAAACAGACCCAATTCTATCCCTTTGCTTTCAAAACAGACCCAATTCTATCCCTTTGCTTTCAAAACAGACCCAAATCTATCCCTTTGCTTTCAAATGAAGTGGTCCTGTAGTCTCCTATTCTACAGTCTGAACTGTCACCTGGCATCTCATCTTGTCATATCTGAGATAATGAAAGACCTGCAGACTATTGACCAGCACTGCTGTGAAAATCGACCGCAGTAACCAACCCAATTTTCACACGATATTGCAGAAACAAGCTCGTAATGGAGTAATACCACCTACACAAGATATGTTTTTGGGAAGTTATCGGAGAGAAAGTCTGCCAAGGGTTAAGTTTTCCAGGTTGGGGTCCTCTTCCCTGTCCAAGGGAGGGGGGTGAGGGGTGCATGGTGGGGGGTTAAAGTTGTCGAGGGGGGGCCTGAGCTGCGGTTTGGCAGGAAGATGAGGTGGAGGGTGGATGGTGGCACAAAGCAGGACACAGAGCAGCCGTGTTGTGCCGGACTCAACCTGCCTGTCACTCCTACATCCAGCAGTCCTAAACGGGCCCCGCAGGGCCGATATAAGAGCTGTGCACACAGATGCCACCTGCCAGACACACACACACACAAACACAGACATACACACACACACACACACACAAAAGCATGCACACACACGCGCACATATACACACAGGAGAGGAGAGAGAAAACACAGAGACCAGCACACTGAAAAGGAGGTCAGTATGGATAATGTAGTGGACACTGAAACACGGCAGTATGGTATTATGCATCTTCCTCAAGAACAGACAGCATATATTAATAAACAGCAGAGACATACGTGCACAGTCACACCCGCATGAGCACACTTGCGTGCGCGCTCACAAGTGCACATGCTTTTCATACACGTACACATATGCACAACTACACACTCAAATGCACCTTTGCACACACACACACACACACACACACACACACACACACACACACACACACACACACACACACACACAAATGCATGCTATCAGGGAAAATACCATAGTTCGCCTAATCAGTCAAGCCAAATATGGAACTATATTTTTTGTTAACGCAAATGTTTAACTGAAGTATCCCCTTCACAGCATTTGCGCCTTAAGATATAATATTCTAGGAGTATCATCTTTATTCCCATCCCCAATTCTCTCCTATCGCAGGGCTTGAAATGAAGAATAGCAATGAAAAAGTTAAAAGGAGGCGTGCGTGACACTCCTGCAGAAAAATGCTTTGTTCAACTCAAGTTGAAAACATGACATTTTGTTCAAAGCATTTTTGAGGACCAGCCAGTCCAGTTAGCTTTGCGACGTATTATGTTGTGCTTCGTCAACGTCTTTTTAGTTTTCTTTCTTTAGACAGAAAGTCCTACACAAACATGGGGTTGTATAAATCAATCAAAAAAATCAAAAAATCAATAGACCAATGGAAATGGAGAAGCATCACATCACGGCAGCGTCACCCTTTGGATGGTGAGTGGGCACTTGGACTTCAATGCTCAAAGTGATTCCCAGCACACACATATACTGTTATAATATTGTTCAAAATATCGATAAAACTAATTTAAATGCATTTTTAGTGGACAAATATAGAAATGGCGGGTAAGAGTGACTAAATTATTGAACAGAAGAAAGCTTTACCCTATTTGGCATCTTGGCACATGCTAATTTCAAGCCCTGCAACCCAGTTCTGTCCTTTGAAACGGCCCTTTAAAAACAGTTCACTCACAGCTTAGAGATAATACCCACACAAAATCTACTGGATCAAAGCAAAACCAGACTCGTCCAACAAAACAACAATTTAGAGAATGCACTGAAAAGCAAGCCAAAGCTCAGGAGTCAGGACTATAGAGACACCTGTCAGTTTTGTGTTCCACAGTCATCAAGGTGTGTTTTTGAATCTTCTGTCGAATGTTCCTGTGAACTGAGGTAAACGGCGCTCAGATCGGACCTGTCACTCACCATTCTTGTCCATGGAGTGCGGCTCTGACTGCTTCTTGCCGATGTCGGCGAAGGAGCGGACAATGGGGATCCGATTGGCCAGTTTCTTGTGGTTCTGGTGGTGGTGGTGCTTGAGCAGGGCATCCCGGACCTTCTTACGTACCTCCTCGGGGACTGAACCCTCCTGCTGTTCCAGAACCATGTCTGAGCAAAAAAACGGCAGGCATAGAAAGAGGTCAAATACTGCATGAACACAGACAGCATGTGGACAGCTGCACAAGCAGACAAATGATTGACTTCAATATCAAATATAGGTCATCAAAATGTGCGGTACAAGATTCAAAAGCTACGTTAATCAGTTAACACTATAAAGCAGTCTTTACACAGAACAGCTGGTAAAGCTGGTAAAATGGCAGGTAAAAATAACCCGGTTCTGACCTACCTCACAACATAGGCAAAAAGCTGGACCTGACCCGGTATTTCTTCTGTGTGAAGTAAAGGCAGGTGAAATACCGGCGCTTTGCCATGGTAACGCGCCACGTAAACATTTTGTCAGCTGTTCGCTTGAGTTACTTTGTATTAACAGTTTCTACAGAAACCGTTATCCTAAGGCAAAAACTAATATAAAATCTGTGGTGTGAAGGACAGATTTTTTAAAAAGAACAACAACACAATGGCCACTGGAGGAGATCAATAAGGGGGAAAAAAACTGGACCAAAGTGGAAATCAGATAATTATTAAATATAATGTGGGAAAGGGGAAATTATAAAACAAATTGATGACTCAAATGTTGGATGATGTGTTATTTACTCCCACTGCCGGGAGATACTGCAATGATGGAGTGTGCTTAATTTTCTCCCGCTGCTGAGACGGTAGACTAGCAGTAGTTGTATTGCCCACTTGATTTTATTCAATTTCGTTATATTCTTAGTCACTGGGGCATAAATGTGCAGGTACAAATTGACCGGGATGCGTTATTCCCACGCCCCTATATATAGGCTATTAGAATAATAATGGAATGACCTGCCAGTTCTTCTGAGCTGTGTAAAGAGCAAATACTGGGTAAAAGGTGGTAAAAAAATGTCAGTGAAAATTAGACATGGTTTAATTTTTCCCGGCTCGAATCCGACATTCTTTACCTGTATAGCAGTGTAAAGACGGCTTAAGCTAGCTAACTTTCTTTCCATGAGTCAGTTGGCGAGCTAAGACTTCCATAAGACTTTTTATTGAGCACGGCTGCCCTACCGGTTACATCCTCCAGCTAGCTAAGACATCCATAAGACTTTTTATTGAGCACAGCTGCCCTACCTGCTACATCCTCCAGCTAGCTAAGACATCCATAAGACTTGTTATTGAGCACGGCTGCCCTACCGGCTACATCCTCCAGCTAGTTAAGACGTCCAGAAGACTTTTTGTTGAGCATGGCTTCCCTACCTGCTACATCCTCCAGCTAGCTACGACGTCCATAAGACTTTTTATTGAGCACAGCTGCCCTACCGGCTACATCCTCCAGCTAGCTAAGACGTCCATAAGACTTTTTATTGAGCAAAGCTGCCCTACCTGCTACATCCTCCAGCTAGCTAAGACGTCCATAAGACTTGGTATTGAGCACAGCTTCCCTACCGGCTACATCCTCCAGCGAGCTGGCCTTCATGTCCAGCAGCACGGTGCCGTTGAGGATGCAGCTGCGCAGCTCGAACAGGCTGTGCAGGAACAGCGTGGCCACATAAGGCTTGCTCCAGCGCTCCCCTCCATCCTCCACATCCTCCTCAAACTTCAGCCACCTGTGTGGACGGCAGAGGGGAAGTCAGTACCGCCCCCACACCAGGGCCAGAGACACTGCTGTGCGGCAACGCCCCAAAGTGTCACAACTCCAATGCGGAGCCTGCGGGTGTGCTGCTCTCCTGAGATTGTAACATGCAGACCAGCACCGTTGCAGCCGGGCTAACCGGCACCACGACACCCCTCAAGTTTAGAAAATTTGACAATCTAAAAAATTTAAAAAAAGTTATTCTTTAACAGCTCTGCGGTTGTCTCCTGTGGTGTTGCGACTGTGACCATGTAGACGTGTCGCTTCATGCTCTCTATCACCATGCGTTTATTTCAGGCATCTACAGATGCTCTGTTGATTAATTTGAGAAACTTGTGCTACATTCATTAAAACAGAAATAAGAAGAAGTAAAACATGATGTCATCAGCAGTGGCTCCTAAGAAACGACTGCATTTTACAATTCTGATCTTGGTTGTTTGCTTGGTGAACAATCAAACAATTTATTCATAGAATTCATAGAATATACTCGTTCCTTTTCTCTAGGATGTAATTCCTGTTCTTCATGATTAAATTGTCCAACTGAGGGTAGAAACCAGGCTTCGGTGGTCAGATAATCCTGTCAGGGCTTGTTGCAGCAATTAATAGCAAATAAAAGCCACTGGTAAATTTAGTATTTGTTAAATGAAGAGCTAGAGAGGGAGCAATGGGGTCAGGTGCAGGTCAGGTGACGCAGATCAGGTGCGGCGCTACCTGGCGGTCTCCTTCCACTCCGCGTCTTCCCCCTCACGCAGGCAGATCTCGTCCAGCTCAGTGAAGAGGTCGTGGGGGATGTGCTGCTCGTCATCGTCCTCCGTGCCCAGGAGGAACTGAACTCTCTGTGAGGGGGTGTCTGCAGTAGACACAGCGACACGGCCCTGAGCATTCGATACTCTCACAAAGGCTACTGACGCTGTCAGACTTACATTTCTGTCAGGACAACTCACGTATTTAAATGCCATGTTTAACGAATGAATGTGCTGCATAATTATTTTAGTTTGGCGGTGAATGGATCTGCTTTAGTACTGCTCCGGAGCACGGGCATCTCCTCCCCCGCTAAACAGCAGATGACCAGAAACCCCCCCCATACTAAAGCAGATCCAAACGACAGGTGGAAGCTGGGGTGGTGGAGGGTGACAGCAAATTTCTTTTAACGCGAGCCGTAAGCAACAAAGAGCAGCGCATCAGCATTCAAGCAGTACAGAGAGAACTGATTCTTGGCTTATGAAGGGGCGCTTCATTAGAGGTGTGTGCATGTGATTGGTTTAAAAAGGGCGCTCCATTAGAGGTGTGTGCATGTGATTGGTTTAAAAAGGGCGCTCCATTAGAGGTGTGTGCATGTGATTGGTTTAAAAAGGGCGTTCCATTAGAGGTGTGTGCATGTGATTGGTTTAAAAAGGGGCGCTCCATTAGAGGTGTGTGCATGTGATTGGTTGAGTATGTGACGCTTGATTGCATGGTCGGCTACAGCGAGAGGTTCTCCGACAGAACTTGCCTTTGCGAACTTTGTTTGCGACGCTCATTTCTTTCTACTCTGTTTTCTAAACCCGAAAAACTTCTATATGTTTTTTATGTCGCATTGTGATCTATCAAGACAGCAAGAGGTCACATTTTTTACAGTAGTCTCACTGTTCTCTGGACTCGACTCCTAATGCTAAAGTCTGCCCGGGTCAAGGGTCAGGATCAAGCAAGAAAGGCACTTAATCTGGAGAAACAGGAAGCGCGAATCAACGGAAAATTATGCAGTGGGCTGCACTCGCATGGAAATGCGACGGCTCAATGACTCGTGCTTCATTGTCATGATGCTGACTCCGGCCGGCGCGTTGCGGTCAGCACAGGGCTCAGAGGGAGCGGACATGCGTTTCTCACCGTAAGTGGGAGATTCTCGGCCATCGTCCACTCCAGAGTCCTGCTCTCTGTCCCTCTTCCTGTGCCGGTGTCCGTGATGCCGGTGTCTTCTGTGTGTCCTCCTACTCCCAAGAGGAACGTGCACGCCTATGTACAGTGTCCTGTGGCCTGGGGGTGAGGAAATGTGCAAATAAATTATTAAAAGACACGTTACACGTTGTTCTGTTAAATGTTTACTCATTCCATCAAATGGTTCACTCAGACTTCAACGTAACATTTTCTTAAGTTATGTTTTCTGATTGTTTGTTTTTGATTTAAGCTCCAAGAATTTATGTTACACGGCGACCACCATGGCGGCCCACAGGTTTGATTCATGCTCTAATCTACTGGTGGAGTACATCGGCTGTCTTTGACCATCTGGGTGGAATAGAACTGGGGCAATCCACTCAAAGTACTCAAAAGCATTAACAGATTGTTGATCAGGGGAAAAGCCATTACAGTTTAAATGTACTGTAGCAGAATATCAGTAGAGACCGACAAGTGAGAAAAACAATAACATGACTGATATCCTACCTTTGGTCAATCCCATGTTTAAAATGCGTTTATTTGTACAAATTTAACCTGTATTGTGCAAACTGACCTACAGATTCTACCTGTTACAAGCTAAATTCTCACGGTTACTGAATGAAACGAAAGTCATTCAAGTAGTGAATGTGTATCTCATTACCCATGCACAACAACTTGGCCTAAATCCCCAGTTTAGCTGGATTTATTGGGCTCTACCAATGCGGCTGGACTGAGACGATGATGTCACTGTGAGGTCAGAGCTGTCCATAATGGCGCCAATGGAAATATTACCAGAGCAATGAATAAGGACACATTTAATAGCACATCTTTTCTTGCAGCCAATTTTAGCTAATGTTCCAGGTTTCTCAAACTGGGCAGTTTGAACTGGCTTTCAGTCAGATGCCACTGTCAAGTTAAACAAATCTAGCATTTAGGGGTAAATGAATGAAAATCTGCTGGAAAATAAAAGGACCAGCTGTGCGTAAGAATAGAATCTAAACAAATGTGTGCGAAACCTACAATGGCCTTTGAACACTGCAGAAACGATTCAGGGCCCTGTTTAATTCAGGAGGTATCAACTCTGCTGGGTGATTGTGAGGCTGCCTGTGTAGACTCAAAAATAGAACATTTCCGGAGGCCTCCGTGTTGCTGACATCACCACTGTGGGACCAGCAGGAACACGCTCATCTCTCTGCCTCCTACGTACTCAGAGGCTTCCTGCATCTCTGTCCTTCAGGGATAGAGGAACACGCTCATCTCTCTGCCTCCTACGTGCTCAGAGGCTTCCTGCATCTCTGTCCTTCAGGGATAGAGGAACACGTCAACGGAGGCCTGCTTTTTTCTACAGGCTCAGCGCGGCGTCCTTTGTTTCCACACAAACCTGCTTGTGCGCAATCCCCCGATCCCTTCCAGGGCTGAGACTGAAATAGGTGAGGCTTACAGTTACCTTCCAGGTCCTCCTTCTCAAAGTTGGTTTTCAACATGGACCGGGTCCCACCCCTGTCCACCACGGCCTCCTCGTCATTTCTCTGAAAAATACACATTTTTTTCCTTCTCAGTAACCTTGTCGGAAATGTAATGCTAGTGCATTGGTTCATGACTTGTCTCTTTGATACTACATAAAAGTAACCATGTCGGAAATGTAATGCTAGTGCATTGGTTCATGACTTGTCTCTTTGATACTAAGACCCTAATTGAAGTACTGAGACATCATATAGAAAACATTCCTGTGTGAACTCACAGTATAACCAAACATGTTAATCTATTTTAAATGCCAGCTGACCTTTGTGAGTTGAGGGGGTATAGTAGAAAAGAACAACACTTAACTTCATTAGACAGTTCCCATGGCAACTAACATGGTTGACAGAAAGCCGAAGCCCCCCCCCCCTTACTGGAACACAGATGAGATTGTCTAAGTCATAAATTATCTGCACATATTCTCTATACAGAGGTGACATTGTTTCGGTCATAAATTCCCCCTTCACATATGTGGACCCAATTAATTCCTGGCATGTAAGGGCTGTGGAAAATTCATAAGACAAAATTCTGTTGGGGAATAAGCATTGGTTCTGATGGCCTTCACAATACACAAAAGATTCACTTTATTGAACAAGTTTAATTTAAAATTAAATAATTCACACTTCATTATATATACTGTATATACAGTGCAGTCCGTAAGTATTTGGACAGTGACACAGTTTTTGTTGTTCGGTTTACTATAGGGCAGTCACAATCCGTGGATCATTTTCCTTGGTGGGCGGAACCGGGTGGAACCGTAGTGAAGGGGTTAGTGCAATACAGTACTCAAGTGACTACGTCACACTGGTTTCAGAAGTGACTTCCCCATTCATTTAGACCATAGACATCAACTAAAACGTACTTTTAAAAACTTTCTAGTGATTATGTCTTACCATCAATTCGCTGGATTGTTCAATATAACACCTGTTCGCAAAATATGTCGTTTTTCTGGACCAGCTTTGAGTATATTTTACGTTTTAGCATTTTTTTTTGAATATACCAGCGCTGGCACTGTAAAAACTTGACATCCCATAATTCCCTCCGAAGTAAAATGGGCAAATTAACAAGGTGGTATACTATGCACTGCCAAAAATGTCCAGACGAGATGATGATATCTGATTGGTCGAGAACCACCCGTGCGTTGCAGTAATGGATATGTAGTCCGTTAAAGTGGACTACAAACCAAACTTCAATCATTAATCCATTACTTAAAAAAAAAAAAATTGGAACATGCGATGTATGGTCTATATCCTTATACCACACAGGCTAACCCAGGAACGTTTCGGCTCATTCTATAAACCAGATTTCAAGAAATAGTCGATTCTATCTGTCATAGGGAATTTACTTCTGAAACCAAACTCCGCCCACGTCTGACGTACTCACTTGAGTACTCTATAGCAAAGTACATAAATGTAACCTTTCTCATTTATTGAGATATAAAATGAAACACTATAAACATAAACAATAAAAATATATGCAGTTGTTCAGATTTAATATTCCATTTAGATCATATCAGGGATTGAACATTGTGGTTGGTTACTTTAACCACAGAACTGTGACTAACTCACTCGATTAGCTTGTTTGTTTACCTAACGTTATGTCACTTCCGGGCAGGGAGAAAATAAATTAAAACACCTTCACCGTTCGCCCTCATGGGTTCCGGGCAAAAACAACAAACTAAAACAACAAAGACAAAAGAGAGCAAATGAGCACTCTCAGCATGTGCTCCCGGTCTCAGCCCCGTACCGTAGAGACGAGCACACTTTAACCACCCGGGCTGATCAGTTAAAACAACCCAGGTGCATGTGCGCTCTCCACTAGTGGACGTGGCCGAGACAAATCCACGTCTTCCCTGGACTCATTGCCGCAATCCAATTACCACAGTTGTTTGCTAAATAATTTCACGTAGTGTTTAACAATATGCCCTTAGAAAAAGATAATGGCTGTTCTGCTTGACAGGCACTTAAAATGCATACAATATTTATAAAACATTCCAGCTTATATCCAGTTCATGCATATCAGTTTCTGCATGCCTTGGTTTGTGCCTTTAGCCCGAACCCAGTGAACCCAGGTCAGTGTCAAATTATCAAGAAATGGAAGGGTCAAAAGAACTAAATGACTGTAAATATTAACAGGACAGTATGAAATATTATCACAACAACAAGAAAACTCAAGAGCCGAGAGCAAAATCAAGGAATGCAGTTATAAGCATATGCGTATGATCAGTAGCACAGCTCTGATGGGAGCAGACTGCAGCATTACAGATTAGTCTCAAGTGATACAGCTGGTGAAAACACACAGAAGGCCATGTGAAGGCCATGCGAGACAGGCCAGAGAGGATGATGGGATGGATTTTGATGTGTGGTGATGCTGGCGGTTGGATTAACAGAGTGGGCTTCATTAATCCAAGATTAACACGCAGATTTCTCCAAGATTAAGTTCTCCAAAAGACATCCTACAACTGAGCAATCTCTACAATTGGGTTCACGTTAATTTCAAAACGATTGCTTAGACAGGAAATATGACCTCAGTTTCACGAGTTCTTCTCAGTTAACGGTAAGTCTGTGTGAGTGAATGGAAAAGCCTGCACACAGGTTGTGTATAGTGTATAGTGTATAGTGTAGTAGTGTATAGTGTATTAGTGTATTAGTGTATAGTGTATTAGTGTATTAGTGTATAGTGTATTTGTGTATAGTGTATTAGTGTATAGTGTATTAGTGTATTAGTGTATAGTGTATTAGTGTATTAGTGTATAGTGTATTTGTGTATAGTGTATAGTGTATAGTGTAGTAGTGTATAGTGTATTAGTGTAAAGTGTATTAGTGTATTAGTGTATAGTGTATTAGTGTATTAGTGTATAGTGTATTAGTGTATTAGTGTATAGTGTATTAGTGTATTAGTGTATAGTGTATTTGTGCATAGTGTATTAGTGTATAGTGATCTTCGTTTTAAAGCAAGCATTCAGTGAATAGGCATGAATGGAGAATCTGAATCCCAAACAATGCCAGTGGATAAGTCTTGTTACGCCCCTGCAGTCTGAATACAACTAAAGCCCCTTTTCCGCTGTGTTGTAGGAACTGAAAGAGGGCAGGAACTATCAACAGCGGGGACTAAAACGGTTCCTGGAGCACGTTCATGTTTGCTTTCCCACTGCACCTCGAGAACCGAGACCCGTGAACTGCAAAGTAAGAGGAAGTGATGAGGGAAAGAGCGCTACGGTTACGTTTAAGAAGTATTGTGTCTTTATTTTTTTGTAATCCTGCTTCAGTTTAAGATTTTTCCCGGCACTGTTTAACTGAGTGGCCTATGGCCAGTTTAGCTAAACCATATTTTGGTTGACTAATTTTGTTTAGGGTTGCCACTCGTTACTTATAATACGGAATCATCCTGTATAAAGAATAAAATGCTGAGTTCCTTATTGAATCAATACGGGACACAATTTGGCCTTGTTTTTCCATTTCCATTTCCATTTCTTCTTTGTTTGAAGACTGCTTGCTGTCCATAGCCGTTTTCTTTTGACGGTATTTTAAAAAACGGCCCTTGTGGCCTGCTTGGTGATTCTCGCGAATATTGCATTTGACCAATCAGCGATGTTCAGTACTGCAAGCTCCACCCCAATAGTTCGCGAGCCATCGGAATTAAAGTACTACCTCGTGAGCAGGGACTAAAAAGGGGGATAGGAACCATGCCCCAGAAACCAAAGTCAGCCCTGGTTCCTCTGGTGGAAAAGGTGCTTGAGTTCTACAAATTGTGCAGGAAAAAGCTCCTGTGGTGGAAAAGGGGGTTATAACACCTCCTTACTAGGCACAGATGGGAAATCAAGTGTCAAAATTCCCTTTCTCAATGAACTGGTTACTGAAATATTCCTTGGAAATACAATCAAAGAACCCTGCACACTCAAGCTACTTGACTTCGGCCATCTAGCTGCGTAACATCTAGCTAGATAGCTAGAGGTAATGTTACTTACAGGTCCAACACCATGTTGCTTTTTCTTTTTGTTAAACTTAAGCCGTCGCCATCGAGGAAAAGCAAATCCTCGGTTGACTCTGCTTCTTGAACACGCTCTGTTGGCTTGTTGTTTGGCTTCGCTGTACTTGTGTTTCTTCACCTCCGCCATTGCAGTAGCTAGCTAACGCTCCACTAAAACCTGATCCCAGCCGCAAGGTTCTGTAGCCACACCCATCCCTCCCCACACAGAAAAGAGTGTCACACCCACAAATGTCCCAAACACATCTTAGAAAAGTGGTCCCCAACCCTGTTCCTGGATATCGACCGTCCTGTTGGTTTTCACTCCGACCATAACAAAGCCCTCCTCATTCAACAGCGAGCGATGTCGTTAGTAGAATCAGGTGTGCCGAATTAGAGTTGAAATGAAAACTGACAGGATGGTAGATCTCCAGGAACAGGGTTGGGGACCACTGTCTTAGAATAATAAATACAGGCAGAGGAGCACAGATTGCGCAAATGTGCGCAAAGACTGAGATTGCCAGTGCATCATAGATACGACCGAGCGTGCTTAGTTTATAATATTTTCAAGGTAGAAAATCCTGCATAATGCACCTTTAGTCCAGTATCCCTGCACACTGCAAGGTGAATGCCAGAGAAAGGCAGACTGCAGTCCCTTCATGAAGTGAATAAATTCACTCTTTAGTCACCACCAGGAGCCTGGTACAGTTTCAAAGCAGCTGTTCAGCTTTATTCCTTAAATTTTTTTTACAGCCGATTTGCAGGTGCCGCTATTAATAACGTTTCTTTTTGTATTATTTTCAGGCAGGGAGCAGGCTGACCGGTGACGTTAAATCACCAGACCGCGCGTTCGGGCTCTGGTATATAAACCGCAGAGCCGCGCTTACGGGCCTGGTTATAATGCACTCACATTTTTCTACATACTGACGACTGCAGGAGACAGTGCGTCGGTCATGTGACCAATGCTCTAGGGAGGTGAAATGTGGGATAGCGGTGTTAGCCGGAGCATGCGCAGGGCCGACATCAATCACTACAGCAGCAGACCAAGCAGCTCAAGGGCACCTTAGACAAGAGAGCCGATCCGCACGGCAACGTGGCGGCAGGTCTGTAGGGGATTATGGGAAGTTTCACTGTGCAGTTTCACATTAACACATTAGACCTGAAGGAAGCTAAATCGCTGCTCTTTGATCCTGCTACCGTGGTTTCTATTCTCCTTCTATTAAAGCCAGCACAAGGTACATGTATAATGTGATTTAAAGCCTTTTCTGTTTATTGTTGTATTGCCAGTAATTGAAACATACATTTTAGGTTCACATTTATTCTAAAAAGGTAGCAATTAATTTTTGACTTGGCTTACAAAATATTGTGTAACATATATCATAAAGGAAGAACAGACCAGAGGCCTGTGGCATTCTCCAAGCTGCGTGAATATTTTTATTCCATCACAAAATGTACAATTACGCTCAGTGAGTCTTAATAAAATCTGCCTTCAGATTTGCAGAACAATTAAACACATTACCACAGGAATTTCAATCAATATTTATGAATTTTGCACACGGCCTGCGTGAGCGTAATTGCCCATCTGGTCCTGGGAAATATTGACCATCCAAATAACATCACCCCCCATAAAAAATTTAAATAATGGTGGCTTTCTGTCATCCAATTAAAATAGCGATGCAAAACGTATGTATGACATTTTCTTCTCTACGTATATAACAATTATGCATAAATCTATGGCCTGAGCAGGGCTCTAATCGGCAGGAATGTGGATAATGCTGTCCATACATACAACATCATATGCACTGACTGTACAGTGCTGCCCACTCATTTTTCAACTGTCCATTGAAGCCCTGCAGTGGACAAATGCTCATTCCCAGTAGAGACCTGATGTACTGAAGCCCCTCCCTCACAGTGAGTTTCTGTAAGATCTGCCAGCTGGGACCCAGGAAAGAGAGACATGCCAGAAAACCAATCTACAGCGTTACGTGTTCGTATGTGCGAGCACAGTATATTGCACTGTGCACTCTGTTTCATGCGGCTGAGATAGCTGAATACCATATTAACTTCAACACACAAGCCTTTAAATTAGGGCTGGAATACAGCAAAAGCACATAGTCTGGCAGTTTAAACATTTCGATCACAGCAGGTAAAGCTAGCATAACATGTTGTTGCTAGAATTTAAACAAAATAGAGCTTATGTCACCGACTCTATCATTATTATTCAGTAGGTACCATGGTCATTTTAAGTACCAAACCGACTTTAGTGCACAGAATGGGCACGCTCTGTTGTACCTCAGGTAGACTGAAATATCCCACATAATCCATTAAACCCATCCAGTGTCAGGCAGCTCACAATCTTATCTTCCAAAAATATAAAAAGACTGGCACGGCTTTTGGCTGCAAGGAACTAAAAATATGAAAAATACCTCCCTGTGTACAGAAAGCAGAGACTCAACATTCAAAACTAAAGCACATCTTTTCATTTCATAACTAAACATTGATTCCCAAAGGAAGGTCTGCACTATCTGTGCTCCTACAGATCAACTGTTGGCAGGGCTCTTACTCGTGACTTGCGGTACATGCAAGGGGGAAATACAGGGCTGTAATTCCCTCTACATTTTTGCAAAAGCATGCAGTTTATTTTCAGTCAAAATGAAAATAGACAGTTCAATAAAATCATCTTATATTCTAATTGTCTGCATGGAGGCCTGCAAGCCCCCATTCTCTCTGTTTGCCTATCCTCCACCTTCCAGATGCCAGCAAGGCCCCCATCTTAATTACAGCACTCATCAGCAGGGGCCCTACTTCCTGCTTGATATCAAGCAGGCAATATGTCAGCCAGACCCCATGGAAGACAGACAGAAAGTGGATTAGCTGCCGGACTAAGTGGGACAGGCATTTATCAGGAGAAGTTCAAAGAAGGCATATTCCAGGTGCACTGCCCTGCTTCAAAACCGGATTACCTCAAACAGGACAACATCAACAACAAAAAAAACTAATTAGATTACTATAATTTCAGCCCTACAAATTCAGTAATTTTCTATAAATTCAATGTAACGTCAAAAATATTACATTTTATTTTGAAGACTTTAAAACTTTGCTGTAGGTCCACAACGCAATTACAGTCATTATTATGTCGTCTTCACTAATACATTTAGCATGACTGTTGAAGCTAATATTAAGATGACAAACCATGAAAACAAATTATTTGAAGTATCAATTAATTTGACTGAACTGTCCATTTTCATTTTGACTGAAAACAAACTGCATGCTTTTGCAAAAATGTAGAGGGAATTCAGAAATATTACACATAAACCAAGGTAATCAAAAATAAATGCCAAATTAGTTAACTGAAAGCAACTCTTCTCAGCGGATTCGTTTTTTAATTGCACTTCACTCCTCTATTTAACCTCTATTTAATTTTGTTGAAAGCTTCCTTTTAATACCATCATTGTTGTGCCTTATGGGTGCTTCCCTGTGCTAGACATTGATCAGCTTGTGTGTGATTCTGTGTTTGTGCATAACATTTGCCTGTGCTTGGCACAGACACCTGCATTGCACCTGTACAGTTTGCTTAATTACATTTACCGCTTTGAGTCTAACTGCATCTGGTTGGGGATTTACATTCAGAAATAACCAAATAGATTGCCAAAATTGGGTCAGAATGACCCATATATTTAATTGGACTCTATCTTTTTTTTCCCCCGTTGCAGTATATTACTTAGGTTTACTGTTTTAATGTGAAATAAGGATGCACTGACAAAGGGCAGTTTGTAAAAATGTACTTGCCCTAGCAGTATTATTCTGTGAAAATTAAAATCTAAAAATATTATACATACCTAGCACAACTTTTCTTTGCTGGAGGATGCAAGCACGCCACTAAAATTGTTGCAGTTTGTACAGTTTGGATCTCTTACACTTCTGACAATATTTGACGTTTTCTGTCTGACGTTTCTGGAGCTGGGTTCTATGTTTCTCACTGACTCAACTTGTAAATATCAATGCAATTTTTATCATGATTTAATTATTATTAGCAGGCTCCTCTGTTTCTGAGGCACTGTAGTGTCTGGTCGGTTGGGCAAAAGCAAATAATGCTGATCTGAGATGGATTACATTTGAAAGTCTGGCACACTCAAAGATTTTCCTACCAGCATATTTAATGTGAGAATGTGGCACATTATTCAAGCGAGACACATGCAGGTGGAATTTTCAGTGAAAGCCACAGGCAGCATGTAGGCTACGGTGCTGCTTTCCAGGACAAATGGGTTTTGGCCCAATTTTAGCGACCCTGCAGCACTCAGGCCTCTGGGATCTCTGGATACAGCACAGGGCAACCAGGCAGCAACGGGGGAGCAGTTTAAGTTACAGTTAAACCAGTAAGTTTAAAAAAAGTACATGTGAATATTGACTAAAGAGAAGGGAAACAGTCCGTCAGCACAGGCTCTAAATCAGCGAGAGATGAAAACCTGCTTCAAAGCCAGAGAACGGAGCAGATTAATGTCTGCTCCACTGCTGAAGTTATGTAATTGGTTGAAACGGCCATCAGCATCGTGGGTCTGATCGCAACAGATGGCCATGGTCACCACAGCAATGGCAGCGGCAGTGTTATCAGCTTCCCCCGGCATCACGACAAGCTCACGCATGTGCGTGCACGTGCACGCGTGCATGTATACACACACGCACGCTCGCACAAGCACACGCCTTTATAGTACAGACTAATGTAGTAAACATCATTCACATTACTGTTTCACCATGGGTCCCATTGCAGGACAAGCTCTCTTCTACCTTGGGAAAACTCTCTCACTATCAGTCAACCAGCTCTCTGAGCCTTACTCTATGGATGAGACACAGCACAGCACTATCATCAATTATGAGAAGAATAAGCACTAAAAATGAATCTCTATAGATAAATATACTGTGCCTTCTGCCATTCCAATGCGAACAGTGGCACAACTGTAAACTCATTCTTCCAATCCTTTATGGAATAATGACATTTACAGCCATTTACAACCATTTACTGCATGTGATTCCATTCTATGAAGAAAGTGTAATAAAAAATAAAAATAACTGAATAGTGATTTACCAGAAGAATCTGTAGGACAGAAGCTGCCAACATGAGATGCACATAATCTGTGTCGAATTTCAATATTTTTCTGAAAATATTTTAATAACCCTGCAGTCTAACTCAAGTTTTGAAGAAAACAAATGGTACTATGCCTATCTTTGATCATTAATATATCAGATCGAATGCCCCATTTTCCAAATTAATAATCCACCAAAAAAAATTAAAGAAAAAAGAAGCAGCCTGTGTTACTAAAAATAATCACAGCCAATTCTACATCTGGGCAAAACATCCAACCAACATTCTTTACTCATAAAAAAAATAATAAAAATCTTAATCCCACTAAGTCGAATACAGGACCGTACCTCACAGTTAAACTGAATATATGAGTCCATAGTTCCAGGCTTCTTGGCTCCCGTGAGCAAAATTCTCCCAGTGTCCTCCTTTGGATTGCAAGCGGCTAAGGAGGCTCAGCTCCATGTACTTGTGTGCCTTTGGAGGAGGCTGGGGCGCTGCGAAGCAGTCTAACCCAGTCAGCATGCCAGAAGTCTCGCAAACACACCGGGTCTGTTGATCCGCGCAACCTTAATATTTTTGACAACTGTGCGGCCGTCCATCCGCCAATCCGGGCTGAGATTAGAGCGCTGACATCACGCCCGCCGTGGAATGGGCTTCTCGGGCAGGCTAGCGCTTGGCGCACGCCGTCCTCCCCCTAGTGCGGCTTTAAGAATAAAGAGCTGAACCAGCTCAGCTGCGCTACACCATCCGCACCTCCCCCAAGGCGCACTGGAAATGTTCTCATTTTCCCCAGCACCAGAGCACATGACTTTTCCCTTCATTCTGTATTGGTATATATCACATTCCCATATCTTTGATACGCACAAGATAAATATTCGCAGGTTACCACACAAATAAATAAAGAAGTATCTACCACTGAGTAGACATGACAGTTTAAAACCAATTGTCCCTTTTAATGGCGAGAGTTCGCAAGAAAAACACGTTAGTCGGTTAACTAGGCTACTTACAGTTCTGCATGTGCAGTTTGATCCGCACTTTGTGGGGACGGACGTTTTCGCATCAGCTTTTTAACGCGAGACAGTTTCGCTTCTCGTAAAACCTCGACGGTCCAGCTGACTGTAGGCAATGAACCACTACCGCTGAATATTCCCAATCAATATAAACAAAGCCTTTTCTCTGTTAGGGGCACCAGGGCACACTGCATGGGCACTCTCCTTTTGCACAGACACTGGACCTTCTCTGAGTCAGTGCAAGCCAAACAAAATAAACCCTCCCAAAGGCGACAAAGCAGCTGCCTCACGCTCTTCTCTTTTATGTAAGCCTTCGCACACTAGATGGCTATAGCAGAGAGTACAAAGGGGGGCTTTTTGCATATAGCTGGGATCAGCTCTGCTGCACAATTAAAAATTCTGTTTCATTTTTAAATGATTATATGCATGAGGCCTGCAGTCAATTTCTAAAACATTTGCTTCTGCTCATTTTTAGTAGTGGACAGCAAAAGCACTGTCTGTGTCTTTTCTTCCTGTAAGCGTGTTTACTTTAGCTCTCTGATTGGCTGTGTATTGGCTAAAGAGTCTGGATGTGGAATCCGGCAAAATGGCTCCAAACTACATGCACCAGAACTGGTGTGGTTGGTACACCTGCCAGACTTTGACACTGTGGTCTCTTAGTCTAAAGTATCAGGGTTTTTATTTGTCAGAATAACGTCAACATATTAACATTCAACAAAAGCACTCAATTTCAGGAATAATCGCAAATTCCTTACTAAGCATTTCAAAACATACAGACGGGTGACAAATTAAAGGAAAAACCCCTACAGTGAGGCCCGGTGGCTCTGTTATGCTGTAGGGGGAATTTTCCTGGCATGGTTTGGGTCCACTTGTCCCCTTAGAGGGAAGGGTCACTGCAAATCAATACAAAGTTATCAATACAGAGTCATCACCTTTATCCTATGATTACATTTCTATCCTGATGGGAGAGGTCTCTGCCAGGATGACAATGCCCCCCATCCACAGGGCACGAGGGGTCACTGAATGGTTTGATGAGAATGAATATTATGTGAATCATATGCTATGGCTTTTGCAGTCACCAGATCTCAACCCAATTGAACACTTATGGGAGATTCTGGACCGAAGTGGTTAGACAGCGCTCTCCACAACCGCCATCATCTAAACACCAAATAAGGGAATATCTTTTTGGAAGAATGGTGTTCCATCCCTCCAGTAGAGTTCCAAAGACTAGAATTTATGCTAGACTAGAGGTAGAATCTATGCCAAGGTGCACTGAAGCTGTTCTGGCGGCTCATGGTGGCCCAACACCTTACTAAGATACTTTATGTTGGTTTTTCCTTTAATTTGTCACCCGTCTGTAGGGGTCAGGTTCGGAGGACCAGACGCGACTGAAATGGGATCTGAAAGTTGTCCCACGAAGCGTGAGAAACAACCAATAAAAAGGATGAAGGGAGTCCGCGAACAGAGCACAGAGAGGGAATATAACTCCCGGCGTACAGCCAACATATAGCAACCCAGATAAGTGGGCGAGAACTCGAACAGAGAAAATAAACAATAAGGGAAAAGAATCCCGGCATAAGTCAAACCAATAACAACCCAAAAAACAGGGCGAAGCTCTGAGACTCGAGCAGAAAATAGAAAAGAAAAGGATTGCCTCTAGCTCAATAACTACCAAAGAGCCTAAATAAACGGCAAACGGAAACGAGGCGAAACCGAGGTTACTGTCTAGTAGCGAGACAGGGAAAAGAAAACCAAGGCAGGAAATAAAGTGTGAAGAAGAACAGAAACCTAAAAACTGAATACTCCAACACTCTACAGGCAAGTCCCGCGTGTTCTTTTGAAACTGAAAAGGACAAGTGGTCGCCTGAAATCCTATACCGCGTTACCTGGCTTAGCGTGGCAAGAATGACACATAAGCCCCGAACAACGAGTGAACAGAGCTTAAGTAGGGCAGAGCACATCTGAAGGTAATAATTAATTCGTCCCGGAGAACGAGAACCAAGACGGGAGCGCCCTCTCGCGGCCCCGAGAGGCAATGCCCGAAAACGGAACCTGAACAGGCAGGAAACCATGACACCATCTGTATGTAACACAGAAGCAATATGCAGAGAATAAGCTTACAATTTACTTTATAAGGACTGATTGTAATAAAGCCTCTTTGAATTTGCACTCAGTTTTACATGAAAAAATAACTGGAAGGCAAGGTGAAAACATGATTAATCTCAGACCTATGAGCTTCCAAGATTAAACCTAGGGTGTACTACAGTGAAAAATGAGACAGGTGTGCATTAGAAGGATAAGCTTGACACACTAGTTTGATTTGCACACCTTGCAAGGTAAACATTTTCTGTTTGATTGAGGATCATTGACAGCCGTGTACAGTGTCAACGTATCTTAATGCTAACAGCTAAAACACATACACGCCATCAGAACAGGGAAATGTGAGAAAAGATGCAACTCTGATGGCAGTACTGATTAAGATTGTCTTTTTTCTTATACTTAATGGGATTAATGTAGCACACTGCAGTATATTTCAAGCACATTAAAAATGAAAGCTCTTTCTACCATGCCAAAGTATGGAGCCGTTCCAAACTGCTGAATAACTGCTCAAGCAATCTTTTTTTGTGACTGGTTACAATCTGAATTAATTATTCAAATTCTGAATAACATTGTATTTAGTCCTTTGTTATCCAATGTTAAGGAACATTTTAGTTTGTTGGGTGTAGTTCTATCCTCAAATTTTTATTTTTATTATTATTATTTTTTATTTTTTCCCTATTTTGTTTTTTGTGTTGTCTTTATTCTTTTTATGTTATTTATGTATGCTTGGGGGAGGGGGGGGGATATTTAGGATGGTGTGGAAATGGGGAGTAGGGGGAGGGGGATGGGTGGTGTACTTTCTGGAATGTAGTAATGTGATTTTATATTATAATTTCTTGTGAAATTTTGATGAATGATCATTTGATGAAATGTATTCACTGTACCTGCACCCCTTCTTTTTAACAATAAAGAAGTTGTTAAAAACAAAAAAAAAAAAAAAAAAAAAAAAAAAAAAAAAAATGGAACATTTTAGTCTAGTTTCGAGACAGCATTTGAATTCTCAGCAACCCGCCCCACTGACCTGAATCGAAGCCATGTACGGTACAGGACTATTTAGAAAAACGGTGGGTCGTGTGAGAGCGCCGTGGTGCTCTTACTTGAGTCCCTCTGCGTTTTTCTGTTTTTTCACTTGAAACATCGCCAAGCCCACTGTGCTACACAATGTTCTGACATGGCTTCATTATCAGAATTAACTAATGACACTAACAAGAAAAATGGCATTAAATATGATATAACTGGCATACCAGTGATCTCATGACCACCGCAGCCATGTCTCATCTCCTAGCACAGGCCGCTGTGAACCACACAGTAGAACATACTGTGTACTGCATACTGAATAAGAATACTGTGTACTGCATACTGAATAAGAATACTGTGTACTGCATACTGAATTAGAATAATGTGTACTGCATACTGAATAGGAATACTGTGTACTGCATACTGAATAAGAATACTGCGTACAGAAGGTGCATGTACACAATAAAATGTCCAGAGTTAATTTGAGAGTAATTGAACACAGAAAATTTTACTGTGTATGGTCTCATGGTGTATGCCTTCTGTCCAGTCTGGATTAACTCCAGCTGGAAGACTGACCTGATGTTCTGGTTACTAACAGTCACTACTGAGCAACATTAATGTCCAAAACTAATGTCAGACAAAGTCCTTTCCAATATCTGAACATGAAGATTGTTTTTAGAGCCATCACATACAGTAGTTAAGTGCCACTTACTTAGAACGGTCTCTCATTCTCATGAGACACATACAATCCTGAATCACATGAAATCATACATCATCCTGAAATATATGTCCTTAACATGCAGCAAACAAGATCCATGATTACTAAAACATTATCGTGTAGACCTTAATACCACAGGTGAGCGCCAAAATTAAGGATCGTAATTAATCAAAATTTCACTTAAATGACTAGACATTTTACCATTCCTTTCTCAAATGGACGAATTCTAAGCGTCGATAGCGGCTCATTTTATGGCGGGGCACAGGGCTTGCGATAGAAACTCTGACTAAGCTGAATTACCTAAGAAGTAGGACAGTGGTGAGTGCCCCAAATGTAGGCCCTTCACATTGGACGACTCATAACAACAGGGACACTGGACAACAGGCCGTAGCCACAGCCACCTGGGGCGGCTAGTATTTCCAGCAGCGTACACTGCGCAGAATAAGAACCTATTTTATCAAAAGGGCAAGATAATTACAATGGTATGTGACTATGTTTCCTGTTATTGCAGGGGTGGGCAATCCCGTTCCTAGGAGGGCCGGTGTGTATGCAGGTTTTTCTTTCCACCATTACCCTAGCAAAATTAGCTAATTGGCTGTATACACAAACACTGCTTCACTGATAGATTAGATTGCAGTAAAAATGTTTCATATACGACGCCAAGAAACAGTCTTCGGCTGTCATTCATGTGCCTATCAAGAAATGTAGCCAAAATGTCAGTTGGCGAAAATGTTAGGCTAATAAAGTAATTAAGGCCAGAAATTGGCACGAAAACCAGAAACAGAAACAGATACGGCCCTCGTCGCCCACCTCTGTGTTAATGTATTGGATTCTCAATGAGTCATTAATCTTCCCCCTCTAAACTTAAGAAAGGAAAATAGCTGTAAAAATCATCCTACTAGCTCAATCGTGTAGCAGTCCTTGCTTTTTAACAAGGGAGACTTACATTCCTTCTGTACTGTCTAATGGCACAAGGTCTAACTAACTAAGCCAATCAGTACTCAGACGTGAATGAAGAAAAATTACTTAATACCTGCTATTACAAAAATCTGCATAGTAATTATTACAGTAGCCTATAAATTAACACTGTCATTCACATTGGTTTATATATAATATATAGTCATGCAATTTTCAAACTTAGAAATAAGATGAATTTACAAGGAAGACCTGTAATTTTCACTTAAATCAATCAACCCTGCACATACATAGATAACACGTCACTGCTAATGCATTAATCAGCCATCTATTTAAGGTCGATATTATTTAAGTATTATTTATACTTAATTTTATGCCTGTCCTAAAGCTGACATCACTTACCCTGACCTTACCCTGAGCACTATTAAGTGAGACCAGTAAGGCATTAAGAAACCCTGTTGACTTATATGATGGGGTGAGCAGCAGTGTGTATGTTACGGCAGACAGCAAAAGAACAATTACTCAACATGAGAAAATGACGTTAATGGTTAATTTATGGTTTCAGTAAAAAGTGCTATAAAAATCCTTTTTACAGGCATGCAGAAAAAATCTGAGCATCCAAACTCACCACACTTCTGCCTCCACTGGGTGTGTGCACCTACAAAAGGCATATCAGTGTCAAACCCAGGCAAATCATTCAATCACTTCAATATTTACCTGCTCTGCCTTAGCGTAGGCTTAACTGAAGTCGAATAAAAACTTAAAACGACGTTATATAAACTAGCAAAAACCTGTAGAATAACATCATGTTCAGATATCATAGTCACAGAATGGTTCCTTTGTTTTGTTGCACATAAGAGAGTCTAATTTAACATTATCTTGCAAAAGAGTCTAAATGTACTCTGTACTCGTATTTATATGTGAGCAGAACCCCACACAGAAGACATGGTAACATTTCAGGGGCTTTACATATAAATCCATGTTATACATATAAAACATGTTATTCAGTGAAATGAGTGTAAGTTTGTGCTCATTTCAAAACCACAGAATTTGGAAGGCAAACTAGATCCCATGTTTCAGGACACTTGTTGATCGCACTTAATAACATTCATTGTTCTTAACCACTTTTGCATTCAAATCACATAGGCTGTATGAATTCCAGTTAAGGTTTTTGTGCCAGTAGCTACACAGTGAAGGAGTACCATGTGCTGTTTTGCTGTATACATTTCCAAGGCCGATTTTCTAAAAGCAGTTTAACTGGCTCTCTTCAGATGATACTGATTCTGAACTGAGAAATTAGGTGCTGAGAAACATATAATGGTAGAGGAATGTCCAGAGGTGCCTATTATCTGAGCACCCTATTCCATCCTGCCCTAGCATCCAGAACCAGACTATCCAGAGCACAGCACGTAGGAGTCATCTCTGTGGCCTGGCTCATTAGTCACAGAGTGAGCAGCTACTGCATCATCTCAGACCAACACCCTCAGTAATCACCCTGGCAGGCAGACAGAGGCTATCCATCCTAAATTGTTTTTGACTGGGAAGCAGGACTTCTAAAGGCTGAAATGGTGTGGAGCAGCTGTGGGGTCCTAATTTTCCACTTCCTTAAGAATATGGCACAGGTGACACAAGCTGATGCAGCCACATTGGGAAGACGTACGATCTCCTCATTAATATGATACAATTGGACATATTCGCTACAATGCATTAAATGCAATTAAACAGCTACTCACTGTGGCTATATGCCGTGAAATGAGAAAATATAACATTTTGTCAACCCCATAAGACGTCAACTGATGGAGTTGCTGTCAATGCTGCTGGAGGTGACTTCACTCTCAATTCTTGTAATTGAATCATGTTATTGAAATTAGCTATTTATTTTCAATGTTATTTATGAAACTATTAAAACATTAATGCTTTTTTTTTTTTTTTGCCAAAACACCCGTTTTATTTAGCAAAACTAGCTTTTTGTAATGAGCGTCCTGTGTGAATGTTAAGAAGTGAGGGTATTACCTGGTAGAGGAGGTAATCTAATTAACTACTGGAATGATACATCTCTAGATGCACTAGGACACATCAGTGATGTAGCCTGGGGTCATGGGGTGTTTTGGGTCTTTCAAAATCAGACACCCTTGCCCTGAGTCGCCCAGGTGACCCAGCCAGGGTTGATCAGGCCCCAGCTTCTGACCTAGTGACAGTGGCCCTCCAATGGATCGGCCCTCTTGATTCAGAGCCATCTTAAGACTTTTCCCGCCACCTCATGTTGTGTACTTGCTTTCCTTCAGCTCACCCCCATGGTGCCCAGTGTGTGGCAGGCTCTGCAGAGAGACTGCCTCGCAAAACCCCTACACCCTACTTACAGACACCTTGCTTTTCAGCCTTGCGAGTGACAGTCGCTGACCAGCCCCTCGTACTTGGTCATCTTCCTCTCAAAAGCCTCCTACAAGTAGTCTTCCCAAGAGACAGTCAGCTCCAGCATGGTGATGCTCTTCGTTGCTTCAGACACAATGAGGATGTCAAGTCTCAGTCTCGTGGTTGCTATGTGTTGTGGGCACTTGAGCTGTCTGTCCAGATCTAGCAAGAGCGGCCAGTCCTGAGAGGTAGTACGAAGCTGGTTTAGATGTCGACTTGGGGTCGCTCTCAAGCTCTGATGAAGCAGACGGTCTGCTTCGTGGTTCGCGTCCGCTTTCCTTGCACAGATCCCAGTGCAGATAATCCACTGCGATGGTCTTGAGTACCTGGTCATACCGCCAGTGGTAACTGCCCTCTCCCAGAGACAATAGCTCAGGATGTATTTCAGTGTTCCCCTTTTGGAACACCGCAGGCAATCTGGGGTTTCTGCAAAGCCCCAGGAAAGTAGGTTGGAAGGGCTAGGGAGGGCATCGTAAACGGCCTGGACAAGGAACTGGATGCAGTGTGGTTGTGCCTGCCAGAGGTCAGCCCATTTTATCCTTCTTCCCACCACCTGGTCCCACCTAGACCAGGCTCCTTCTGGTCTCATCCCCGAACTCCTACATTAGATTGCCTCCAATGGTCTTAACTAGCTCTCTATCCCAGTCTGTAGATAGAGGGGTGCTGGATGCTCACCACAGTGGATATCAAGAGCATTTGGACTGAAAGACTGAAAAATTACATGATTTAAGAAAAACTGGTAACAGAATGGATCCCGGGCAGGGTTGCCTCATTCAATCAAAAATAAAATCAGAGGTGTTGAAGAGTGACTCAGTAGTGCTACTGCATGTCAAGTCTGACCCGGTCGGAGTCCTCGTTTTTTGGATCACTAGGTACCTATTGTTTGAAATGGCTCTCTTAGTGTGCTTCCGGGACAATCTGTTTTTAGTTTAATTAAGCAAAAGCAAAGGGAAACACCTGAGTTATAATGACTAATTTTGAAACAGAGAAGATTCCAAAAACATGCATATAATTACTTAGATTTTTTTTGTTATTGTTGGGGGAATTAAGTTCATGTGTACTCTTGTCAAATCCGTCAGTTAGTGGTCAACTCCGTCAGTGAAAAGTTACCTCCGTCAGATGAATATTTTCTGCGATTTTCATCAACAATATGTACTTATTAATTTAAACAAATGTGTTTATATCAATAAGAAAGTTGGTATGGTACACCTAATGGTCGTGTTAATTGTGTTATAAATGATATGCCCTTTATCACAAAGACAAAGTACATAACAGAAATTGTAAGTGGGCAACATTATAATTGTATTTCTTTCTTGACCGAAAATATATAAATTTTTGGTTATACAGCTAATAAAATCAAGTATTTAATACTCCAAAAAACATTAAACATTTACTTCATATTTTATATGATAATACTATGATTTTTGTGTGTGCCTGATGGAGTTGACAAAATGCAAGTCCTCAGCTGCAGAAAGTGCTTTTTAAGAAAAAATAAAATCACTAGGAGGTGGCCCCTTTACATGGCCTAATATGATTTGATCAAAATATATTTTCAAAATGATTGAAGAGTAAAAAACAAAGAACAAATTAGGTTTTGACCCAATTCTCAAGAATGGGTGATATACAGTGAGCACCATAATTCATTGGACAGTGACACATTGTTTGTTATTTTGGTTTGGTACTCCAGCACTTTTGAGTTTGAAAGAATACAATGACAATGGGGCTGAAGTGCAGACTGTCAGCTTTAATTTGAGGTATTTTCATCCATATAAAATGAACCATTTAGAAATTATAGAACCTTTTGTACATAGCCCCCCCCCCCCCCCCCCCCCCCCCCCCATTTTCAGGCATCAAAAATATTGGACAGTTTAAAATAATGTAGAATAAAGTAATCATTTTTAATATTTGGTCGCATATCCTTTACATGCCATGACTTCCTGATATCTGTGACCCAACAATATCAAAAGACTCTTGATATCTTATTTTCTGGTACTCTTAGACGCGATATTATAACTTCTCTGCATTTGAATGGATCTCTATGGGAATTGGGGGGTGGGACTAGATTTAGCTGTAAATTATGCTGGAACAGTATGGAATACATGGTTGGCGAAATGGCTGCAAGTCATCAAGGGTCTGAGGTATCAAACGAGCCTCAAACCATCACTCTGCTGCCAGATATGCAGTAGA
>CM056384.1:60741457-60759116 GCA_029718625.1 Synaphobranchus kaupii | reverse complement strand
CAGCTGGACATGTTAACAGTGGTCAGGTTAATGCAGAGAGTAGAGCCACTTTTCTGCTTTCCTGTCTTAAGACATGAACCATAAATGCATCATTTTTAATTGTCATTTCTGTAAACTGTCATGTTCAGTCGTTAGCTAGAAACAGCCGGTGTATTAGCCAGACTGAGCCAAGTGAATTAGGAACGAGCCGATAACTGATACTTATAAAATTGTGGGACAGGAAGAACCCTGTGTCATTTCCTGTGGGGCCAGTGGCCTTAATTTGGAGGGAAAACCTTCGGTTTCTGGCAAGAAAGGCAGCATTTATTACTTTGGAGCAATAACTACTTGACTCCTTACTGAGTGATGGGAAATTTCACTAAGAACTAAGTAACCAATACTGTCATATCAATGATATATTGTCTATTTAAGATTTCTATTTGTCAGCGCTTTATTTTGGAAAATGTAGTTTATTTTGTAAAACCTTCACGGACTACCCTCTTTATGAACTGCCAACACTGTTGACTCCTGATACACCTTTAGGCTGTACAGCCTGACCTGCATCTAAACCTGCCATTTGACTGTACTGTAAACGCATGGCATCCGTTCTCACACACTCTTCACAGAGGGCACTGACCATAAACCTGCAAGCTGTTATTCCCACTTCATTACCACAAGCCTTGTGAACTAAGAATCCATGTAAACCAACTTTTGTCCTCTAGTTTAACCCAATTATAGATAAGCTGACTTTTGCCTCAATACCAACAACTGCCACTCAGATGCTAAAGTTATCTGTTGTTTAATGATAACAAAAGACAAATATTTGTCTGAGACTGCTTCATACAAACACATACAACTGTACTGCAAACATTCTCTGAATTTCATTAAAAATATTTGTTATCTATTGCTGTTGTAGAAAGTTAAATAATTGTGTATTGTGTGAAAACATAACATTTGGTTTGTCCTCCTAGGCACACATTGAAAAATAATCAAAAAATCAAATACAAATATTTAGTATAACTTGTGGTTAAGTTAAATGGGTCAATTTTATTCCATTGTTGTTTGATAGCTATCTATTTAGCCAGCTGCATTGTTTAAAGCTGAAGGACATCTCTGAAGGGCACAAAGAAAAGGGTTGTGTAAATAAACAATGTCAGGAAGTAAGAGATATGCTTTAAATAAATCAAAAGATTTGAATAAGTAGGTGGGAGAAATGTTGGGTAGAATAGACTGGCTGTTGTGAAGGGTATGTTTTGTCAGTAAGGGTACATCTTGTTTTGTCAGTATGTTGCCAGGTTTGCTGTTGCGTGATGTGGGGCTTTAGACTTTAGAAATAAATGCCTGAACAAAGCAATCACAACAGATTAAACAAATTGTGATTTAAAAAAAACACTGCACTCATATCAAAGCCAAAGTTAAGGACTGGATCCTGGAGAATGTAACGTACAAGTAACGTACAAGTAACGTACAAGGGGAATTGACTGTGTAAACGTGGATAACATCACTGATAGTTCCTGACTGCCCCAGACTAACTCCGCTCAGCACAGCCTGCTGTGTGCTCAGTCTCGGGCTTCTGTGCGTTTTCAGACGGCACTGAAAAGCAGAAAGGAGCTCTAAAGCAATCAGCCACATCCTGTTTACCCTGGAGGTAAGCTAACCGCCCCAGCTGGAGCAGTTCAGCCGCTGAAGAGAGGGGATCTAGGATCCAGCTGCAGCGTGTGGGCAAAGCGTGGATCTGCCCGGCAACGTATTCTTAAATGCCAGCCAGAGCCTGAAATCTCTAGTGTTTGTTTGAATCCTGTTTGCGTCATTCAGAGAGATAATATACAGCTTTTCCATCAGTTATGCATTATAGACCATAGCAGAGCCTCCCTGGTCAATCTGGCCTCCCCTTCTGTTCAGCTGAATTACCCATAAATCCCTCTGTACGTTTTAGGCTGATGTGACTACGGTTAGCTGCAGGTAACGCTAACTGTTAACTGTTGAACATTTTGCTAAGGGTTTTTTATTACTTTTATTATTATTTTCAATATCCACATTGCACTTATTTATTTCTGCCAACTTTGCAGTGCTGTGCTGTGACGAGGCGTGGAAATGAACCGAAGGAGAAGGAGGATGCATGCAATCTCACAGGAGAGACACTCACAGGAGCCACACTCACAGGAGAGACACTCACAGGAGCCACACTCACAGGAGAGACACTCACAGGAGCCACACTCACAGGAGAGACAGAGAGTTCATATCCATGAAGAAAACATTGTCTGCTTATCGCATGCATAGCCTTCCCTGGTACCCCCCCTGTCCTGTACAAGAGGCCCAGAGTATTCCCAGGTAACAGTATACCCAGAGTACGCCCAGGTAACAGTATACCCCCTGTCCTGTACACGAGGCTCAGAGTATACCCAGGTAACAGTATACCCCCTGTCCTGTACACGAGGCTCAGAGTATACCCAGGTAACAGTATACCCCTGTCCTGTACACGAGGCTCAGAGTATACCCAGGTAACAGTATACCCAGAGTACGCCCAGGTAACAGTATACCCCCTGTCCTGTACACGAGGCTCAGAGTATACCCAGGTAACAGTATACCCCTGTCCTGTACACGAGGCTCAGAGTATACCCAGGTAACAGTATACCCCCTGTCCTGCACAAGAGGCTCAGAGTATACCCAGGTAACAGTATACCCCTGTCCTGTACAAGAGGCTCAGAGTATACCCAGGTAACAGTATACCCCCTGTCCTGTACAAGAGGCCCAGAGTATACCCAGGTAACAGTATACCCCCTGTCCTGTACAAGAGGCTCAGAGTATACCCAGGTAACAGTATACCTCCTGTCCTGTACAAGAGGCCCAGAGTATACCCAGGTAACAGTATACCCCCTGTCCTGTACAAGAGGCTCAGAGTATACCCAGGTAACAGTATACCCCCTGTCCTGTACAAGAGGCTCAGAGTATACCCAGGTAACAGTATACCTCTTGTCCTGCACAAGAGGCCCAAAGTATACCCAGGTGGCAGGGTTAAGAGTCCGCTCTCTGGGGGAATGTTTCCGGTGACTGAACCAGCCACTGAATAAATATCACCGTGCGTAATCGGGGTCCAGAGAACTCTTGAGGATTCGCTGTGCTTTTATTGCTGTTATTTATTTATTTTCTTTCAAATGCTGCTAACTTTTCAGACTCTTGTTCTGGGACCAGAGTGTTCCAGAGAAAAATGCCTCGTAAAAAAAATCTCCCAGCCTTTTCTGTGATAGTGCAGCTTTCTTACGTTAAAATGCTGCCAGGATAGAGTGTGTCCTTTGGGAATTGAATCTCCTGGCAGGCCCCCGAGAGATCGGACACACGGATTTTCGCATTTTCAACTAACGTCAGCCTGTCAATACATGCTGGCACGGTAGCCATTTTCATCAGTGTGTATGTATAGAGTATGTCGTGTTCAGCTGGTCTGAAGATAACGTGCTTATTACACCATTATTAGGCTCTTACAGTACTTGGTGACAATCTTCCAATCACTGACACATCGGCATAGTGATCAGTTTGCAGACCCACAAGTGTTGCATTTACAGTTCATGCTTGGCGTGGTTTCTATGGTGACCCCATGGCTGACCGAGTACTTGGCTCTCTCTATCTCTCTCTCTCTCTTGCTCTCTTGCTCTCTCTCTCTCTCTGTACATGTCTTACTGGCGAGATTTTTAATCAGATTTCTCAGATTTTCCATTTTTTTCCTTCTTCCACTTAAACTCACCATAATGATGGACTGAGGCTCACTAACACCATTTCACATCAGATTTGTAGAACCTGAAGTGACAGTTCAGTTCACACTTTTACTAAATAAATTATTACATTAGCAATTGTCTCTGCTCAGCAGGTAATGATATAAAAGCTGTTCTCAGAACCACAGCAAGCAAAAAAAAAAAAAAAAACGCATGAAGCCAAATAGTTGTTTTAATTGACGCTGTCTTTAAATCTTTGATCATTGATCTCATGTCAAGCGTTGAAATGCGTACATCCTGGGCTCAGGATTGAGCGTTTGTACCATCGCAGCAGGGCTCATTCTATGCTTCTACCCTTCCATTTGTTCTGCAATCGAATGTTTCTAATTATAGTTTTGTTCGCTGTCTTTTTACCTCATTGTTTGAGCTCTTGGTCAGGTCAGGCTCTCTCAGGTCAAGGAGTAAAATAATTACAGCAATTTTAGCATTTTGTGCATTTTAACTGCCATTCTGAGGGCATGGCTGACCCATTCTCTTTCGTCAGCACATTCACCAAATTTAGAGACTGCGCCTCCCTGTGGTCACTCTGGCAGGTTAATTTCCTTTAAATTAGGCACATTTATACTTCGTAAGGTTTATCTGGTTGAAAATGTATTTTCACTAAAAACAGAAAATAGGGATTTTCCCTCTTAAATCAGGGGGCAAATCAGGGATTAAATCATTCAGGGAGCATGTACATGGATTGCGGGATCTACGCAGGCTCTGTTTATACCGTGCTGAATGCATTTCTGAAGGAACAAATGTCTCCGTTCCACCTTAAGAGATATTATAGTGTAGTTCCGGTTTCAATGCAGTAGGTGGCAGTGTTAGCCTGCGGAAAGAGGTTATTCTGGAGCAGATTTGCGCACCAGGGGAGGGGCTTGATTTAAGGTGGTCTGCTGTAGTTCATAAGCGGTATGAATGAATGTCTTCAGATTTGAGAAACTGCTGCTTTTAGCCTAATAAGCAGACTGATATATGTTGAGAATATACCGGTACATTTTCATCAAGTGCCTGGAGGATTCACACCAGACACTTGCTAAAATCTGCAATAAGAATTCACATGGCTCTGAACGCTTCAGATTTTATGTTGGCTCAGATCACTACAGGTAACAACAGTGCATAGAGCCTCTAGCATAGTGCAGTACTACTGTGTTAACTGTAGTGAAGTCCTATGTCAAGATGATGCCGTACGTGCAATGCTTTGTTGAGAAGAAAAACCTAAAGAAAATTCTCATGAAGCTTTATATACCTTGCCCTTGTGCGTACCTTTGTGTGTGTGTGTGTGTGTGTGTGTGTGTGTGTGTGTGTGTATGTGTGTGTGTGTGTGTGTGTGTGTGTGTGTGTGTGTGTATGTGTGTGTGTGTGTGTGTGTGTGTGTGTGTGTCAGACCGATTGCCCCTGTGTGTGTGTGTGTGTGTGTGTGTGTGTGTGTGTGTGTGTGTGTGTGTCAGACCGATTGCCCCTGTGTGTGTGTGTGTGTGTGTGTGTGTGTGTGTGTCAGACCGATTGCCCCTGTGTGTGTGTGTGTGTGTGTGTGTGTGTGTGTCAGACCGATTGCCCCTGTGTGTGTGTGTGTGTGTGTGTGTGTGTGTGTGTGTGTGTGTGTCAGGCCGATTGCCCCCTGTGTGTGTGTGTGTGTGTCAGACCGATTGCCCCTGTGTGTGTGTGTAGACGTGTAAGTGTGTGTGAGAGCGATTGCCCCTGTGTGTGTGTGTGTGTGTGTCAGACCGATTGCCCCTGTGTGTGTGTGTGTGTGTGTGTGTGTGTGTGTCAGACCGATTGCCCCTGTGTGTGTGTGTAGACGTGTAAGTGTGTGTCAGAGCGATTGCCCCTGTGTGTACAGCTGAGCTTTGGTTTGTTGGCGGGGAATGGCAGTGTCCAGGCGTGATGTGCGCAGGCTGACACAAAAAAGCAGATTAAAATGTTGGGTCGTTCGGTCGGGACTGTGGCCTGATGGCTCGGACTGCCACCAGCTGGGGGGGTGGGGGGGGTGGGGAGCCTGCCACAGCCTGAGGATTATTACTGCAAGCAGAGTCTCAGCCTCCTCCATCCCCGCCAAGTGCATCTGGATTCTTCCCCCAAATTTCCCCTTTCCGTTGGGACCGCTGGGGTCAGCTCAGGTGGGGAGGGGGAGTGTGTGTATGTTCATGTGGCGGTATGAAGCAGGGCACACACACACACACACACACACATCCAACCTTCACTCTTCTGAATACAAGTGGTTCTATACTTATGTGCACTTGACTCTGGCTTGCATTGTATTTTCCTACCGTTTGAGTGAAAATCACACTTGTTGTCCTGTTTCTATGTCTACTACAGAATTTACAACAGCGACTTTGCATGTAGATTTGTGCGTGTGTGTGGGGTGTGTGTGTGTGTGTGCATGTGTGTATGTGTGTGTGTGTGTGTGTGTATATGTGTGTGTGTATGTGTGTATGTGTGTGTGTGTGTGTGTGTGTGTGTGTGTGTGTGTTGTGCATGTTTGTATGAGTCCATGCAACGTTGTTTGTGTTAGTCCATTCAGTCCTGTAGTAAATCCAACATGCCCTTTGTGCCCTCTGACCCTTGACCTCACACCATCGCTGTGGCTGGGGGTCATGTCTCTGGCTCCCCGCTGCTTCTGAGTCAAGGTCCCGGGGGAATATTTGGGACATCATAGCAACAGTAACCGAGGGTAGTGCCCGGCAGAGGGGTTTAGGGGAAATCATCTCCAGAAGTGCTCCTTTTGCACGTCATGCATTCGAGTCCAAAACACTGAGAAATGGTCCATCTCTCATTTCACAATATCCCCCGAGGAATGTGATGATCTCGTGCTGTCCTGGGACTCCTCATGTAAGAGCTGCAGTACCCGGTGGGTCCTCTAGGGGTGCATGCTCTCTGGCCACACAGTGAGAAAGGACACATAAGTATATAAGTTTGTTCTAATAAAGGAGATTTTGGTGAGCCTTGAACAAGTTGGTAATGACTTGAGTAGAATGTGACCCAAGTGCTTTATGGGAACAGAGATGGGACTGGGTTACACTGTGTGTGTGTGTGTGTGTGTGTGTGTGTGTGTGTGTGTGTGTGTGTGTGTGTGTGTGTGTGTGTGTGTGTGTGTGTGTGTGTGTGTGTGTGTGTGTGTGTGTTTTTGTCTGAGTGCGTATGTGTGTGTGTGTGTCTGTGTGTGTGTGTGTGTGTGTGTGTGTGTGTGTGTGTTTTTGTCTGAGTGTGTGTGCGCATGTATGCGTGTGTGTGTTTTGTGTTTATGTGTGTGTGTGTGTGTGTGTTTTTGTGTGAGTTTTTTTCTGAGTGTGTGTGTGCATGTATGCGTGTGTGTGGTTTCTGTTTATGTGTGTGTGTGTGTGTGTGTGTGTGTGTGTGTGTGTGTGTGTTTTTGTTTGAGTGTGTGTGTGTGTGTGTGTGTGTGTGTGTGTGTTTGTGTATGCGTGCGCGTGCGTGTATGGGTGTGTGTGTTTTATGTTTGTGTGTGTGTGTGTGTGTGGCTGGCAGGAGGACCATTAACACAAAAACTTAATTTAGCACAGTGATCATACAGTATATATATATTTATACATTTAAATATCTTTGAATGATGCTGACCACCTCTTTTCATGGGTCTCTGTTATTCCATGGGAGGGGGGGGGGGGGGGGGGGGCTGGGTGCAGCAAGTTCAGCTCTGGGAAAAAAAAAAAAAAAAAAGAACATCCAGCCAATCACAGCATTGTGAAAAAGGAGAAAATGGAACCAGATACTAGTGCCAGGACAGAGACTTGCCAGGACAGACACTGGTATGACGACTGACACTGCAATACAGTGCTGTATAAACACTGTTTAATCAAAGAGAGCAGATACTACAGCGATACTGCGATGTTGGACATGCACATGCATGTATCCAATGAATACTAACGGATGCATGTGCACGTTCACAGGAACATACGTGCACACACGCATGCACACTCACACACACACGCACGTGTAAAATCATTCATTCTGGCCAGATATTGGTCTGAATGGTGCTCTTGTCTCAGGATGGCCCATGTCTAGGTCATACAGTACCTGACCGTCTGTCTGCACCTCCACAGGGCAGGGCCACCCTGTCAATCTCCACACACACACCCAAACATAAACACACAGGCACACACACTCACACACACACACACACACACACACACACACACGCACACACCATACATGCACACACATACACACACACATGCACACACACATACACACACACACTCTCACACACACACACACACACACACACACACACACACACACACTCACACACACACACACACACACACACACACACACACACACTCACACACACACACACACACACACACACACACACACACACACACACACACACACACACACACACACACACACACACACATTCAGTGTGATTCATAAACTCTGTGAACACAGCGCCATTGTGTTTTGTAGCACAAGTGCCAATCCACACACTCCAGGAGCCAGATTTAGAAATATTGTGTGCTACTGGAGCAGCAGTCTGTCTATGTGAACAGCGCCATATTACATAAGTCCAGTGATTAACGCAATGGACTCACAAGATGACGAGTGTGATTTAATCTGCAGGTTTTAAAAACAGGAAACAAAAAAACAAAACTTACACACATTCAGTCACTCAGAAAAGGGTTACAAGGGATTTCAAAACACATTATAAGTAAATAAAATGAAAGAAAGCTGCCGTCTTTTAAAACTGGATCAGAAGTGCATCAAAGTGTATAAACAATGTCAACAAAAAAAAACACACTTCTCATTCCAGCATCAATAATCTATAACCAGAGCGATAAGCTTTGTACTTCAGCACTGAGAAACCAGCCCTGTGCTGTTATGTTCTTACAGTACACAGAGAGACCAGCCCTGCACTGTTTAATATACCGATATACTGATTTACTGATATACTGTTGGGTAGATGTACAAGAGGGGTTATGCAATATGTTTAAATCTTGCTGTTTATTTGAAAATTGCAGTTATACCCTTGGGCAAAGAACCTTACCTTAGTTCCCTCCAAATAAGCACAATTTGATACTCACGTTATGAAACTGAATTTAAGTATTGGTGTTAGTTTTTATTAGTGTAAGTTTCTCGCTCAGTCGTCCTTAGGCTCTGACATGCTGCTTCATGAAGACTGCTAATGGTGGTTTGTGTCCTTTTCTCAAACAGCACTGACAGCCCGTCACTCTCAGCCATTTTTTTTCAATTAGAGGAGGTATACAATTGCAATTTTGTCAAATAAGGAAATAATGACTCTCTTTCTCTCTCTCTCTGTTGCTCTGTACCGCTCTCCTTTCTTTGAGTGTATAAGTCATGGAAGTATTTCCTTTCTGTAAGCTGTGGAATGACAGGTTGTCATTATGGAGCTCTGATAATGGACGTCTGCCATTCCTGTGTACCCTGACGGCACCCTGCACCCTGCTTTACCTGTGTGGTCTCTGTGTGAGGAGGTCTAACGGAGAGCACTGTCTCTGTGTGAGGAGGTCTAAAGGAGAACACTGTCTCTGTGTGAGGAGGTCTAAAGGAGAACACTGTCTCTGTGTGAGGAGGTCTAACGGAGAGCACTGTCTCTGTGTGAGGAGGTCTAAAGGAGAACACTGTCTCTGTGTGAGGAGGTCTAACGGAGAGCACTGTCTCTGTGTGAGGAGGTCTAAAGGAGAGCACTGTCTCTGTGTGAGGAGGTCTAACGGAGAGCACTGTCTCTGTGTGAGGAGGTCTAACGGAGAGCACTGTCTCTGTGTGAGGAGGTCTAACGGAGAGCACTGTCTCTGTGTGAGGAGGTCTAACGGAGAGCACTGTCTCTGTGTGAGGAGGTCTAAAGGAGAGCACTGTCTCTGTGTGAGGAGGTCTAAAGGAGAGCACTGTCTCTGTGTGAGGAGGTCTAACGGAGAGCACTGTCTCTGTGTGAGGAGGTCTAACGGAGAGCACTGTCTCTGTGTGAGGAGGTCTAACGGAGAGCACTGTCTCTGTGTGAGGAGGTCTAACGGAGAGCACTGTCTCTGTGTGAGGAGGTCTAACAGAGAGCACTGTCTCTGTGTGAGGAGGTCTAAAGGAGAGCACTGTCTCTGTGTGAGGAGGTCTAACGGAGAGCACTGTCTCTGTGTGAGGAGGTCTAACAGAGAGCACTGTCTCTGTGTGAGGAGGTCTAAAGGAGAGCACTGTCTCTGTGTGAGGAGGTCTAACGGAGAGCACTGTCTCTGTGTGAGGAGGTCTAACGGAGAGCACTGTCTCTGTGTGAGGAGGTCTAAAGGAGAGCACTGTCTCTGTGTGAGGAGGTCTAACGGAGAGCACTGTCTCTGTGTGAGGAGGTCTAAAGGAGAGCACTGTCTCTGTGTGAGGAGGTCTAACGGAGAGCACTGTCTCTGTGTGAGGAGGTCTAACGGAGAGCACTGTCTCTGTGTGAGGAGGTCTAACGGAGAGCACTGTCTCTGTGTGAGGAGGTCTAACGGAGAGCACTGTCTCTGTGTGAGGAGGTCTAACGGAGAGCACTGTCTCTGTGTGAGGAGGTCTAACAGAGAGCACTGTCTCTGTAGGCCCTCTTATCTTCAGGGCTTCACTGTGTGCGTGTGCGTGTGCGTGTGTGTGTGTGTGTGTGTGTGTGTGTGTGTGTGTGTGTGTGTGTGTGTGTGTGTGTGTGTGTGTGTGTGTGTGTGTGTCAGTGTGTGTGCGTGTGTGTGTGTGTGTGTGGGGGGGGGGGGGGGGGTGTTTATTTGTCTTTTAGGTGTGTGTGTGTATTTGCAGTTGTGTTGGCTTTAAGGTGTGTGTGTTTATTTGTGTTAGTGAGTATGTGCACGTGCTCTTAAATGCATTGTTTGTTTTATTATGTTATTGTAAAGCACTTTGAACCTGTTACCTGAAAAGCACTCTAAAAATAGTTTATTATTATTACCTTTATCCGTGTTTGCATTAAGGCATGTGTGTGTGTGTGTGTGTGTGTGTGTGTGTGTGTGTGTGTGTGTGCATACAGTAGTGTAGTGGAGGGTATACGCGGGTATACACAGTATACCTACTTCTTTCTTAGTGGGTATAGAGTATACTCACTTCTTAATCCCCACTGGTGCACGTATCAATTAGTAGTCATCAATTTGTTAAATTAGAGTATACCCACTTCTCCAGGCACCAGTACACCACTGTGTGCATGTATGCAGTTGTTTGTGTGGGGATATGATGCCTTTATACATGTATATGTGTGGATATAGTATGTACAGCTGTATGTGTTTGTTAGGCTGCTGTTAATTCTGCCGTTGTGTATTGTTCCCCTCGAGCCATATACAAAAAAACATCGGTACCAGTCTCATTCACACACCTAACTGCCTTAATTACAAATGTCTTGTTGCTGTTGGCTTCTTTTTTGTTCAGCCTATGTGACAGAAATCCCCGTCCTCAAAGAAAGTGTTTATGTAAGCACACACTTCCAGGGTTGTACCGTAATTACTCTGTGATTGTATAGTGCAGTGAAGATTAACAGAAGACGTACAGCTATTATTGAGAAGTGAGATGAAAGTTGAATGCGCTCCCCGTGTAATCCTGCTGTTTTAAATGAGTCATCATTACATTGAAGTACTGATATCCTTGTGACTAGTTCTCATGCACGGCGACCGACACACCATGGAGATTATTTCTAATTCTGTCAAACCAAGAGCGATGAAGTGGTTTCCCGGCGTCTTTGTGAGTTTTTCTCAGCATCCTCGCAAGTTTACTGGGTCTGTGTGGTTTTAGTGTCTCAGTGCGTCGATGCTTTAAGCAGACGGTTCAGACGGAGTTTACCTGAGGTCAGCGGCGCACAATTTGTCTGTCTGATGACACGTTGACTCCCGGGGGAACGATATTCTTTAAAAAGAAATAACAAAGGATTGTTGATGAAGAGAGAGGACATATGTTATTTGAAGGGACAGGAAAGATGAGCGGGAACGGGCGATTAAACGGGCGATTAGTGTAAACTGGTGTGAACGATCTTCTTATTGGAATCTGAGGTAGAAATCTATATGTGATAATGCAGTCAGCTCTCTGTGAGTGTGCATACTGCCTCCTCAGCTATAATGCAGTCAGCGCTCTGTGAGTGTGCATACTGCCTCCTCAGCTATAATGCAGTCAGCGCTCTGTGAGTGTGCATACTGCCTCCTCAGCTATAATGCAGTCAGTGCTCTGTGAGTGTGCATACTGCCTCCTCAGCTATAATGCAGTCAGAGCTCTGTGAGTGTGCATACTGCCTCCTCAGCTATAATGCAGTCAGCGCTCTGTGAGTGTGCATACTGCCTCCTCAGCTATAAAGCAGTCAGCGCTCTGTGAGTGTGCATACTGCCTCCTCATCTATAAAGCAGTCAGCGCTCTGTGAGTGTGCATACTGCCTCCTCAGCTATAATGCAGTCAGCGCTCTGTGAGTGTGCATACTGCCTCCTCAGCTATAAAGCAGTCAGCGCTCTGTGAGTGTGCATACTGCCTCCTCAGCTATAATGCAGTCAGAGCTCTGTGAGTGTGCATACTGCCTCCTCAGCTATAATGCAGTCAGCGCTCTGTGAGTATGCATACTGCCTCCTCAGCTATAAAGCAGTCAGCGCTCTGTGAGTGTGCATACTGCCTCCTCAGCTATAATTCAGTCAGCGCTCTGTGAGTGTGCATACTGCCTCCTCAGCTATAAAGCAGTCAGAGCTCTGTGAGTGTGCATACTGCCTCCTCAGCTATAAAGCAGTCAGTGCTCTGTGAGTGTGCATACTGCCTCCTCAGCTATAAAGCAGTCAGTGCTCTGTGAGTGTGCATACTGCCTCCTCAGCTATAAAGCAGTCAGTGCTCTGTGAGTGTGCATACTTCCTCGTCAGCCCAAGGAGCACTTCTCACCCATCAGAGGCATATGAGAAGACCATGGCGTCTTGGGCAGGATACCGAAAATGATTTACTGAGAAAAGTAATATCCCCCCGTCCATCACAGACTCATAAAAGCCGGGAGAGAGCGTGTCACATGACCGCATCATAAAGCTGCGGACCGCCGCGCGCCTCCCCCGCGCCTCCCTCCCCGCCTCCTCGCTCTTTACCCATGATGCCGTCCGTCTCTATCTCAGAACATCAAGAACGGCGCAGATCCCTCTGCCCAATCAGCCACAACAAAGGAGCCCCACTCAGTCCCTCTCTCTCTCTCATGCTCGAGTGTGCTTTTCATGATTTATTTCCTGCGCGCCTCCCTCCCTCCCTCTCTCCCTCCCTCTCTCACTCTCTCTCTCTCTCCCTCCCTCCCTCCCTCCCTCCCTCCGTCTGGTTGGTTTATCAGCAATCAGTGGCCAGTCAGAGTACGAGGAGGGGGGGGGGGGGCATATTCATTTATCTCGGCAGATTATTACGTCGCCTGGGTTATCGGGACATCGCTCTCTGGGGTCTTGTGGAGGAGGTTGGGGCCCATGTAGAGGTCCTCTCGGGGGGGACCCCAGCCCCTACACCTGCTGTAAGAGGGGCCCCCTGTGTTTGCCTAAGATCTCTTATCACGGAGGTATGCGCCGCTGACGTCCCTCCGCTTCACGTTGATGGGTTTCAGGATTGATTTCCCTGCGTACGTGCGGTTCCACAAGCGCATCGAAGCGCACGGACGGCCCGCCGTACATGTGCACACACGCTCGGGAATAAACAACATGAACATATTCACTGAGTGCACTCACACACACATACAGTATGCACGCACACACACACACACACACACACACACACACACACATATGCACGCACACACACACACACAGATCTGCAGTTTATTCTAGTTTTATACATTGTCTAACCCAACTGGACATACTCACGCCTGCTCAAAGATACCCACACACACACACCCACATACATACACACAAACGCACAGACACACATTCATATACTGAACCACACATATACAGTACAGCCACACACACACACACAGATTTACTCACAGAAATACTGTATGTGCACTGAACATGCAGTTTATCATCATCTTGGAATTATTCAGCGGGACCCAGGAGGAGAGAAACAGTCTTTCAGATGTGATTCTGAACACATTAATATCACCCTCAAATCATTAATTTTTTCAATTGTTTTCACAAACATCTTTTTTAAATAAAATATTGTGGGAAAAGGCCAAAGCCTACTATTTTAAATGAGTAAGCAGCTGTTCTTTATTATGGTGAAATATAAAATTATTACATTGTGTGGTAACAGACATGAATGGCCTTCTCTACGTGTGAAAGCAGAACAAATATTTGTATAATTATTAGTTTAATATAAAAGGCTGCGTAGAAATCCCACTTTTTGGCAATATGTAGCAGGGTGCCGATATATCTGCTCATGGTCACGGTCATATATACAGTACATACCATTATGTCAAACTAAATCAGAAATGTAATAATAGACTATATAATGTCAACATCAAAATTTGCCTCAGCCATCCAAGTGCACGGAGAACTAGTAAGTAGTGTGGATAGAGAATTGAACACCAGCGCATGTTCTCATATATTTTACAAAGTACTAAGTACTAAAGTAGGTGCTGAAAGTCTTCTTCATGTAGTCCTGCTAGGAAATAATGAACTCTGTATTTTTTGTTTGGAGTGGAAAGACCAGAATGGGCATCATGACTATGCAGGCGATAGCACTGCCCTGGAATGGTTTGTGCCAAAAACAACTTCCACCCCTCTGAGAATCAACACACTGCCATGATGCCTTGCTCCAAGGAAATTACTCAAACGGCGGCCTTTTCTCGGATTTTGAAAAGAATCAACGTCATCGTGATTCAAATCTATTTATTCCCGTTTACGAGAAATTCAGAAAGGATAACAGTAACCTGAATGAATAATGATCAACTGAGTCCACATTAATTGCAGAACTACAACAATAATTGTACACTGCCTGGCCAAAAAAAAAGTCGCACACTGTAATATTTTGTTGGACCACCTTTAGCTTTGATTACGGCGCGCATTCGTCGTGGCATTGTTTTGACAACCTTATGCAACGTCACAACATTTATTTCCATCCAGAGTTGCATTCATTTTTGGCCGAGATCTTGTAGGTTAAGGTCAATACTCTGGTGGCCAATTCATGTGTGAAAATGATTCCTCATGCTCCCTAAACAACTCTTTCACAATTTGACCCTGATGAATCTTGGTATTGTCGTCCTGGAATATGCCCATTAATGGGATAACCTGGTCATTCAGTGCATTCAGGTACTCAGCTGACTTCATTTTATTGCTGCATAACGTTGCCGAGCCTAGACCTGACCAATTGAAGCAACCCCAGATCATAACACTGCCTCCAGAGGTTTCTTCTTCTTCGTTTGGGTGGGATCTTTTGTCCCACATCCCCAGGCTCGGGGCCGAGGGGCTATCCTTTTACCACCCTGAGCCTAGGGGGGGGTTCACCCGGACTATATTTCAGGGCACACCTCCAGTAGCCACGTCACCGTGTCATCATCCAGAACCGACAGACCATGCATCCCATTGGGTGCCCGATAAATCGGGCAGTCCAGGATGACATGGTCTGCGGTTTGTTCCTCCGCGCCACACTCGCAGGCTGCGCAAGAAGCCAAGCCCCATCTGTGCATCGATGAGCGGAAGCGCCCAACGCCGGTCCGGAGGCGGTTAAGCCTCACCCATGCCAGTCTAGGCAGGTCCACCCCAATAGGGGGAAAACCGACGTCTGGGATGAAGTCACGGAGTCTAGAGGTGTTCTCCTCCCACTCCGTGCTCCAGATGTAATCCGCCCACCGTGCCGCACTGATGTTAAGATCACTGCATTGCTGCAGGAATTCCTGTGCGGCAGGCACAAATGGGTGTCTCGACTTAAGGCGCCGGGGAGGCTCAGCAATTACAGCGAGCCTTTCGTGGAGCAGATGGTTTGGCTCCATGGCCCGGCACGCGAGACGTGCTGTGGCTCCCGCGCGGCGAAGCCCAGCGGGCTGGATGCCTGCAAGAATGGGAAGATTGTCCACGGGAGTGGGACGCAGGCATCCTGTCACGATGCGCAAGGCTTCGTTGATGGGCGTATCGATGAGGCGGGTGTGGGCACTGCGACACCATACCGGTGCGCAGTACTCACTAGTCGAGTAAACAAGGGCCAGGGCTGCCGTACGCAATGTTCTTGCGTCGGCGCCCCAGCCTGACCCGACTAGTCGCCTCATCAATGCCACACGAGATGTTAACTTCTTGCGCAGTGACTCAAGGTGTCGGCGAAACGTGAGCGACCTGTCCAATGTCACGCCGAGGTAGATTGGCTCAGCGCAGCATGGCAGGGGTGTTCCGCCAATATATATTCGGAGCTCACGTTTAGCCTCCCTGTTGTTAAGATGGAAGGCCGCCGACACCGTCTTTGCCTCGCTGAGCTTCAACCTCCATTTCCAGAGGTATGCCACTAGTGTCTGCATGTCCTGGCTCAAAGTCCCCTCCAATGACTGCCAGTCTCCAGCGGAGTACACCAACGCGAGGTCATCCGCGTAGGCATACTTCCGCGAGACTGTATCAGGCAAGTCATAAGTGTAGATATTATAGAGGAGGGGGGCCAGGACAGATCCCTGGGGGACGCCGTTCTTGAGGCGTCGTAACCTGCTTTGCTGTCCGCTACCGGTGGTAAGGTTAAAGCTGCGATTTCGGACAAGCTCCAAGATCATACTGACCATGTGCCTGTCCGGCAGCAGGCGGAGCAGCTTGCAGGTGAGGCCGCGGTGCCATACGGTATCATAGGCAGCCGTCAGATCGACAAAAACGGCTCCGGCCTTCTTCTTGAACGAAAAGCTGTCCTCGATGTCTTGAGTCATCAAAGTGACTTGGTCTACGGTCGATCTCCCGCGTCGGAACCCGGCCTGCTCCCGAGGGAGCAGTGGGTCGACGATCGGTTCGACGCGGGCGTAGATAAGACGCTCGAGGATCTTGAAGGGGATGCAGAGCAAGGAGATGGGACGGTAGCTCTTAGGATCCCCTTCAGGCTTATTCGGCTTAGGGATCGCGACAACTAGGGCTCTTCTCCAGATTTTGGGGATCTTGAGTTGGCGCAAGCAGGAAGAGAGGAAAGCTCTTAACCAGGACTTCAGGGCAGGTGCGGCATGGAGTATAAGCTCCGGGCAGATGGAATCAGGGCCCGGAGCTTTTCCTGGCTTTAGGTGCTGGAGGGCGGCAGCGAACTCCTCCGGTGTGAATTCACCGGAGATGTTATCGCTGCTAGATGTTGGGGCCCTCCAGAGGTCAGACACTTCCTTTGCCACGAGTCGTGATGACTCGCGGTCTTTACCCTCGTATACCCCATTTTTCACAAATTGTGATGCGATTTTATTTGCAGAAATGGGGCAGTGACCAGGTGAGTGTCTTGACCTGCCAGTGAGGTTGTTCAGGATACTCCATGCCTTGCGGCTGGAGTGCGAGAAGTCGATGGAATTGACAGCCTCCTCCCAGCGCTCTTGTCTCCTCCGGCCGAGTCTTGACAACAGGGCTGTAGCAGCCCTGTTTGACTCGGTTCCGGCAGGAGCCTGAAGGAAAACGCGGTAGAGGTTCTCGCACTCCGCATCCCAGCACGGTTTGTAGCTATTGCGACGTCCGCGTGGGATGGATTTCTTGGCCGCTTTCACTAACATGCCACAGAAGTCCCGGTATGCCTCATCCACGTTGTTGGTATTAGGCGATGGGAGACGCCACGTGGATTTGTTAGTGAAGAGGCGGAAGCGTTTCCAATTGGCCTTACGGAAATTCCATCGCTTCACCGGCTCACTCGGGATAGAGTCCACGAGTTTAGGCACGGTTATCAGCGATGGTCGATGTTGGGACCGCGGGAACTTTCCGAGCACACGTCTGTCCGGGAGCTGGTTGTCTGCACCGACACTCGCAAATGCCACGTCAGGATTCGTCCCAGTGTTCCAGCGACCGGAGAGAAAGCTGGCTGCACCCTTTGGATCGTATAACAGGGTCAGGCAGTTGTTAGCTGCCCAAGCAGCCAGGTTC
>CM056384.1:60708957-60736457 GCA_029718625.1 Synaphobranchus kaupii | reverse complement strand
TAAAAGCCACAGCAAACACACACACACACACACACACACACACGTGTGTGTGTGTGTGTGTGTGTGTGTGTGTGTGTGTGTGTGTGTGTGTGTGTGTGTGTGCGTGTGTGCGTGTGTGTGTGCGTGTGTGCATGCACTTTTATGTGCATTCCATCTGAATAGTTTGGTTCAGTTTCATGTTCTGAAACATATGATCTATGGGGGTCTGTTTGACTTTTTGGCTTTAAAAACACATGCACTTTTACACTGGATGATTCGGTACCGGTGTCATGGAAAACTCTTATTTCAATATTTCTTTCATTTTAGTTAAACTTATTTTAATGCTGTCAGACAAGAAAAAATCCTCCAAAAAAATGCAGATTTTTATCATTTTTTGTCGATCTAGAGAAAAGCAGCCATAAATATGTAAGAGTCCACATCTCCCATAATGGAGTCCATCCTCTGAAATATGTACGTTATTCTTTTTTTTATCTCTGGACATGGGTCCTGCTAGGACATTATTCCAGTATGGAGCAACACGGGGTGAACACAAACATCTGGATGCCATCTTTATTCCATTCTTCACGGATCAGAGACATTAGTAATGGCAAAACCTTTAAGAAAACACACAATTACAACTTTCCAAAACTGACATCATAGAAGTGAAGCCGCTCTTTCTGACCCTCTTTAATTGCCGTACATCCGAGCATTGTCGAGTCATCCATGGCATTCTCCACACATACCGTTTTCTGAGCTCGTTCTTCTCGTTTGCTGCGTTCCAGACAACTCGGAAAGTCGGAATTTCCAACCTTCTACTAGGAAAAATGCAATGGAATGACACTTAATGTCAGAGTTCCAACTAGGACACTCGGGTGGAAATCAACAACTCCGACTTCACCGAATGATGTCACATGACGTCACACGAACACGGAGACATGCAGTAAGAAGTACACTGTGAATTATGAACAATCATCTCAAGACTATTTTAAGCTACTAAAACACAGTGCCCTCCACTATTATTGGCACCCCTTTTATTTTATTTCAGGATATATGTGGCATTTTGGAAAAAGCGTTTCTAAATCCCAACAATTTCCTCCCCCTTAGTCCTTTGAAGCGGAGATCAGAGAGACTGAGATTAACCAGCGGCAACTAGCACTAAATAAAAAGCAGAAAACAGAAGATAGCAGCGAGAGGATATCACAGGAGACACCTGCACATGTCCCCATGAGGTGGCTGTTGTTCCATTATCCATGTTCATCACTCAGATGTTGGGTTGGTACACGTGTGCTTGCAGAGTAATGTTTGTGTATTTTGTGTGACTTGATTGTAAGCGCTGCCATCCCAGTAACACCATCCATGTGAACTCATGGCCTCAGCAAGTTAGACACAGGCCAAGTCTGTAAGCCTAACAAACAGGGTATTGCACTGTACACACTCTCTCTCTCTCTCTCTCTCTCTATGTATCTTTCTCTCTCTCTCTCCCAGTGTGTCTCTCTGACTCTCTCTCTCTCTCTCTCTGTCTATCTCTATCTCTCTGTCACTCACTATCTCTCTGTCTCTCCCCGTCTCTCTCTCACACACACACACACACACACACACACACACTCCTTCTAACCATGTTTGAAATGTGATCCTGTTCCTGACATATGGATAATAGTAACGTTTTAGTGATATACTGTATATGAACTTGTATGTAATTGGGAAGGATATCACGGCACATCTGCTGTGTATCACGTTAATCTGGTGCTTCTCAGAAACGGGACGGTAAACAGAGTTAAAGGAATCAATCTGGAGCACATGGATTTCCAGCTATTATTGCAAACAGAATGCAAACAAGCTGACGTTTTGACACGTTAGTCATGTGTGTCGAAATGTTAGTCTGTTCGTAATCTGTTTGCAATAAAACATGAAAATCCACGCGCTCCAAATTGATTGTTTTGTCTCATGACTGTTGATCATTTTATTATTGGGTTGTGTAATATTTGATGTGAAATATCATTAAAACAATGCAAAATATCTATGGTGTTATTGACAAAACTTGCTTGTGTACATACAATAGGAATGTGTGTATGCATGTGTGTGTGTGTGTGTCTGTGTGCATGTTTATGACTGTGCTTGTGTTTATGTGTGTGTTTATCTATGTGTTTGTGTATGTCTATGTTTATGTATGTGTGTGTGTGTGTGTGTGTGTGTGTGTGTGTGTTTGCGTATTTCTGCGTGTATGTGTGTGTATGACAGACATACATCCACATCCATATGTATGTGTGTGTGTGTGTGTGTGTGTGTGTGTGTGTGTTTGCGTATTTCTGCGTGTATGTGTGTGTATGACTGTCTGTCAGTGGGGGTTGCCAGGGTGGATGTCTGTCTGTCAGTGGGGGTTGCCAGGGTGGATGTCTGTCTGTCTGTGGGGGTTGCCAGGCTGGATGTCTGTCTGTCTGTGGGGGTTGCCAGGGTGGATGTCTGTCTGTCTGTGGGGGTTGCCAGGGTGGATGTATGTCTGTCAGTGGGGGTTGCCAGGGTGGATGTCTGTCTGTCTGTGGGGGTTGCCAGGGTGGATGTCTGTCTGTCATTGGGGGTTGCGAGGTTGGTCCAGCCCTGTGGAGGTTGTGGTTGGGGATGAGTGCAGCGGTTGGGATGAAGACGGCCATGGAGCAGACAGAAGGACGGACACGGTGTGGTGTAGACACAAGAGTGCCATTCAGGAGGCAGAGGCTCTCAGAGCTCTGAGGACTGAGGTGACCCGACTTTACCTCCGTCAGCCTCGGGTAAACAGCTCTGGGGACTGAGGTGACCCAACTTTACCTCCGTCAGCCTCGGGTAAACGGCTCTGGGGACTGAGGTGACCCGGCTTTACCTCCGTCAGCCTCGGGTAAACAGCTCTGGGGACTGAGGTGACCCGGCTTTACCTCCGTCAGCCTCGGGTAAACGGCTCTGGGGACTGAGGTGACCCGCCTTTACCTCCGTCAGCCTCGGGTAAACAGCTCTGAGGACTGAGGTGACCTCCGTCAGCCTCGGGTAAACGGCTCTGTGGAAAGAGCAGAACTCAGCAAGAGACTGGAAAGAGAGAGAGACAAGGAGAGAGAGAGAAAGAGAGACCGGGAGGGAGGGTGAGAGGGACAGAGGGAGAGAGAAATAGAGAGAGAGGGACAGGGAGGGAGAGAGAGAAATGGAGAGAGAGACAGATGATTCCATGCAGTATGAGAAATAGAGAGAGAGAAGAGGTGGGGCATTTAGTTTAGTTTTAATCTCAGCAGATTCTGTTTTCTGCAAAACTCTTTAAGCTGTGCAGGGAAGTAGTCCTTGCAGAAAGAGAGGGAAACAGACCCTGTTATTTGACTTGATTCTCTCTCTCCCTCTTTCTCTCTCCCTCCCTGTCTCTCTCTCTCTCTCTATTTCTCTCTCCTTCCGTCCCTCTCTCCCTCACTCCCTGTCTCTCTCTCTCCCTCCCACCATCTGCCTCTCTCTCTCTCTTTCTTCTCTCTCTCCCACCATCTGCCTCTCTCTCTCTCTCTATCTCTCTCTGAGAGGCAGTCTGTAACGCCCTGCACACTCGTACCAGGTTGTTTGGCTTCAGGGACCCAACAGTACTTTTCCATCCTCCATGTGGACTCCTTATGAATAGACTCATGTTTGTTGCAGATATATTTTAAATCTGATCCACATTTGTATATACCTATGACAGAATCCTACACAAATATTATACTAGGCGGTTAATAACTTAAGTTGGCTTTAAAATACTGATGCTTTAAATGACTAAAGACAAAAATGACCATTGTAAAAGAAAACCATGCTGAATCCTTAGCCAAAAAAGGATACTTAAGCCATTACAATATCAAGTTTATCATGATTCAGGATTCAGGGCTGGGGTTATTCCATCCGTCTGTCCACTATCTAACCCGGGGGGACTGGAGCCTATCCCAGCATGCATTTGGGAAAGAGGTAGGAATACACCCTGGACAGGTGTCCAATCCATCACAGTGCGCACACACACCATTCACTCACACACTCATACCTGGGCAATTTAGAGTCTCCAGTTAGCCTAACCTACATGTCTTTGGACTGTAGGAGGAAAGGGGTTATCACACACCATTCACTCACACACTCATACCTATGGGCATGTCTTTAGACTGTGGGAGGAAAGGATTATCACACACCATTCACTCACACACTCATACCTATGGGCATGTCTTTGGACTGTAGGAGGAAAGGGGTTATCACACACCATTCACTCACACACTCATACCTATGGGCATGTCTTTAGACTGTAGGAGGAAAGGGGTTATCACACACCATTCACTCACACACTCATACCTATGGGCATGTCTTTAGACTGTGGGAGGAAAGGATTATCACACACCATTCACTCACACACTCATACCTATGGGCATGTCTTTGGACTGTAGGAGGAAAGGGGTTATCACACACCATTCACTCACACACTCATACCTATGGGCATGTCTTTAGACTGTAGGAGGAAAGGGGTTATCACACACCATTCACTCACACACTCATACCTATGGGCATGTCTTTAGACTGTGGGAGGAAAAGGGTTATTTCTTTTCAGTTAATTCAATTCTGTTTTAATTTTCAATTCTGTTGATATATATTTTGTCACTATTATTATTATTAGTTAGCTATCACTCTTATGTATTTATGTTAATTTCTGTATGTTATTTTGTGTTCTTTATAACACTCTTGGCGATCATTAGGTGGAGGCTCCACATAAGCCCATTGGGCTTTTTTGCCTCTTCCTGCACTGTTCATAAATTGTTTTCTCTGTAAATTTTGTATTTTAAATTTGTGCGAAATAAAAACTAAACTAAACTAAACTAATTCAGAAAATCCAGAAGGCACATACTTTTCAATGGTAAATAATACCTTTATCTTTAATTAATGTGTAATACAACATTGAGGTCTTTAGAAGTACGTGCTTTTGAATCTGCTGTAATATTGAATAATTTCCTTTTGGGGTTTCCTTTAAAAAAATGATTAAGTTTGCCATACATAAATATTGTACAGTTTCAAATGTAGAGCATGGTTGATTTGAGTCCAAAATTATTATGAGTACAGTGTGGAAGGTGTATGAACTGTGCCTAAGAGCATTAAACATCAGTGATTTTTAAAAACCTTTTTTTGTATGAGTCTGTTTTGCATGCATGTCCAGCTGTTCTCACCTGTAAAGCAGTACTGGGGGAACGAACGAGACTGATCGCTCCACAGAGAATCCTACAGGTGTACAGCACCTGGATCAATGCCTTACTCACCTGCAGACACATCGTATGCTATGCCTCCCTCAGCCCTGAATGCATCGCAGTTACTGACATACAACCAGTTTTACTACAATGGCGGCCTGATTACCGATAATCAGTGCAGGACATCTCCTGTATAAGAGCTGGCACTAATGTACACTGTACCTTAGCTTCCCAATATATAACATCTCCTGTTTGACTTCTGCTGTACAGCACAGCAAGTCGCCAGTGGAATTGTGGAGATAATGCAGAGTATTGTACATCATATGAATATCACAGTGATCCAATGGTTTCTTTTTACTTTCCATGCAAAGGCGCAGTTTACTTTGACAAGCCAGGTAATTTCCAGTCTGAATAAACCTAGGCAAGCATTAAACAAACTTTGAGGCATAATTGGGATTTATTTTAATATGGCAGCGAGTAATGAGATTTGTTTATCTGTGCTGTTTTGAGTGTGTGTGTGTGTGTGTGTGTGTGTGTGTGCGTGTGTGTGTTTTGAGTGTGAGTGTGAGTGGTGCAGCTTGTTGAAACCTGTCTGTAGTCAGACTTTCCACTAGGGGTACAGATTCATAACACACTGTGTTTTTGTCCTAAGGCTTCTTTCCCCATCAACTCCTTCTCCTCCTCTCCTCCTCTCCTCCACCTCCTCCTCTCCTCCTCTCCTCCACCTCCTCCTCTCCTCCTCTCCTCTGGGCTGTGTCTGAATCAGAGCCATATCTACTGCATCCTGTCTCCTGTGTACTGTATACTAGCAAGTGTCGTAAGACGTCCCACCCTTGCGCGGCCCCATGTCACGTGCTGTTTTTGAAGGAAAACATCAGCGAAGCTGTGCCTCATTTTTAAAACGAAGCTGCCCATCATATTGACGTGACCAAAATTTTAGAGAAAATTTGCTTACTTAACTACTTTCTCGTCCTGTCTAGTCAACAAGCATACTCAATAGTATGGAAGGGTGCTGATTCAGACACAGCCCTGGTCTCTCTGCTATAGTAATTTAGCAGTACACAGTGCTGAAGTAAGCGGTACACAGCTGCTAGTATACAGTACGCAGTATGGTTGTACGCAGTACTGTAGTAAGCTGCATACAGTATGCTAGTACATAGTACGCAGTATGCTAGTACGCAGTACTGTAGTAAGCTGCATACAGTATGCTAGTACATAGTACACAGGACACAGTAGACAGGGCTCTGATTGGCCACAGCCTGGTGTCTCTGCTATAGTAATTTAGCAGTACACAGTATGCTAGTACACAGTAGATAGGGTTCCGTTTGGGTCACAGCCTTAGTTTTTTGTTGTTCTTTGGCCCCCCGCCTGCCCCCTTGACAGATGGCCCCCTACGCCTCCACCCTCGTCGCCTATGCCTACATCCGGTGGCCCCGCCTCCAGTGCACGTGCCCAGTGTGGTGAGGTCCCTCAGCCCGTCAGATACAACATCTACAGCTGTTTCCACTCCCGGCCCCTGACCTTGGTGACGGTTGCCAAGCGGTGCAGCTGGAAATGATCAGCGCCCCGGCAGGCTGCCATTGCACCAGATGTGCAACATTTTCCCCAAGAATCCCAACCCCCCCCCGCTCCACAAAACCATACCGCATGGCCGCCGTCTGTCTCATAAATATACAGGTTACCTACATAGAGCAGAGCTACCGCATGACACACAACTGCAGTATATATACAGGTTACCTACATAGAGCAGAGCTACCGCATGACACACAACTGCAGTATATATACAGGTTACCTACATAGAGCAGAGCTACCGCATGATACACAACTGCAGTATATATACAGGTTGCCTACATAGAGCAGAGCTCCCGCATGATACACAACTGCAGTATATATACAGGTTACCTACATAGAGCAGAGCTACCGCATGACACACAACTGCAGTATATATACAGGTTACCTACATAGAGCAGAGCTACCGCATGATACACAACTGCAGTATATATACAGGTTACCTACATAGAGCAGAGCTACCGCATGATACACAACTGCAGTATATATGCAGGTTACCTACATAGAGCAGAGCTACTGCATGACACACAACTGCAGTATATATACAGGTTACCTACATAGAGCAGAGCTACCGCATGATACACAACTGCAGTATATATACAGGTTACCTACATAGAGCAGAGCTACCGCATGATACACAACTGCAGTATATATACAGGTTACCTACATAGAGCAGAGCTACCGCATGATACACAACTGCAGTATATATACAGGTTACCTACATAGAGCAGAGCTACCGCACGACACACAACTGCAGTATATATACAGGTTACCTACATAGAGCAGAGCTACCGCATGATACACAACTGCAGTATATATACAGGTTACCTACATAGAGCAGAGCTACCGCATGATACACAACTGCAGTATATATACAGGTCACCTACATAGAGCAGAGCTACCGCATGATACACAACTGCAGTATATATACAGGTTACCTACATAGAGCAGAGCTACCGCATGATACACAACTGCAGTATATATACAGGTCACCTACATAGAGCAGAGCTACCGCATGATACACAACTGCAGTATATATACAGGTTACCTACATAGAGCAGAGCTACCGCATGATACACAACTGCAGTATATATACAGGTCACCTACATAGAGCAGAGCTACCGCATGATACACAACTGCAGTATATATACAGGTTACCTACATAGAGCAGAGCTACTGCATGACACACAACTGCAGTATATATACAGGTTACCTACATAGAGCAGAGCTACTGCATGACACACAACTGCAGTATATATACAGGTTACCTACATAGAGCAGAGCTACCGCATGATACACAACTGCAGTATATATACAGGTTACCTACATAGAGCAGAGCTACCGCATGATACACAACTGCAGTATATATACAGGTTACCTACATAGAGCAGAGCTACTGCATGACACACAACTGCAGTATATATACAGGTTACCTACATAGAGCAGAGCTACCGCATGATACACAACTGCAGTATATATACAGGTTACCTACATAGAGCAGAGCTACCGCATGATACACAACTGCAGTATATATACAGGTTACCTACATAGAGCAGAGCTACTGCATGACACACAACTGCAGTATATATACAGGTTACCTACATAGAGCAGAGCTACTGCATGACACACAACTGCAGTATATATACAGGTTACCTACATAGAGCAGAGCTACTGCATGACACACAACTGCAGTATATATACAGGTTACCTACACAGAGCAGAGCTACTGCATGACACACAACTGCAGTATATATACAGGTTACCTACATAGAGCAGAGCTACCGCATGATACACAACTGCAGTATATATACAGGTTACCTACATAGAGCAGAGCTACCGCATGATACACAACTGCAGTATATATACAGGTTACCTACATAGAGCAGAGCTACCGCATGATACACAACTGCAGTATATATACAGGTTACCTACATAGAGCAGAGCTACCGCATGATACACAACTGCAGTATATATACAGGTTACCTACATAGAGCAGAGCTACCGCATGACACACAACTGCAGTATATATACAGGTTACCTACATAGAGCAGAGCTCCCGCATGATACACAACTGCAGTATATATACAGGTTACCTACATAGAGCAGAGCTACCGCATGATACACAACTGCAGTATATATACAGGTTACCTACATAGAGCAGAGCTACTGCATGACACACAACTGCAGTATATATACAGGTTACCTACATAGAGCAGAGCTACCGCATGATACACAACTGCAGTATATATGCAGGTTACCTACATAGAGCAGAGCTACTGCATGACACACAACTGCAGTATATATACAGGTTACCTACATAGAGCAGAGCTACCGCATGATACACAACTGCAGTATATATACAGGTTACCTACATAGAGCAGAGCTACTGCATGACACACAACTGCAGTATATATACAGGTTACCTACATAGAGCAGAGCTACCGCATGATACACAACTGCAGTATATATACAGGTTACATACATAGAGCAGAGCTACTGCATGACACACAACTGCAGTATATATACAGGTTACCTACATAGAGCAGAGCTACTGCATGACACACAACTGCAGTATATATACAGGTTACCTACATAGAGCAGAGCTACCGCATGACACACAACTGCAGTATACTGTATATATATGCACATCTTAAGAAGATACTTTTATCCAAAGCGATGTACAGTATATGAATGCATACATTTTTTCACTATATGAAGTCCACTGGGATCGAACCCACAATCTTGTCCTCTACCAACTCAGCCAGAGGACTACTACGGACTACAGTAGGCCCGTCATGGAGCACAAACCCCAGCATTGCATTGGACAGTGTGGGTAAAGATCTGCAGTACAATAACCGGACAGCGCTGTCTTCTCACACATCTCAAACCTGACCCGGTTTAGCCCATGGATTTGAGTGTGGAAAGTACCGGTAACTCACACTGGTAATTAGAGGTTAGACGGAGCAGGGCTGAGACGTGATAATGACAGCTCGCAGACACTGCGGTGCTATCCACTCAGCCGCATTTTTCCTGCGGCTGGCGGCTGTTACAATCTGTGCATGATCTACACATCACATGGCGCGTAGAGCGCAACGTTATCCCGCCGTATCTGGAGCTGAGCCCTACACGCGTAGAGCGCAATGTTATCCCGCCGTATCTGGAGCTGAGCCCTACACATCACACAGCGCGTAGAGCGCAACGTTATCCCGCCGTATCTGGAGCTGAGCCCTACACGCGTAGAGCGCAACGTTATCCCGCCGTATCCGGAGCTGAGCCCGTTATTATTATTCATTATATTTACATGCGCCTTTCAATAAACAATGGTGAGGGGGAAACTCAGCTCAACAACCACCAAAGTGTAGCACTCACCTGGGCGATGCAACGGCAGCCATTTTGTGCCAGAACTCTCACCACACATCAGCTGAGGTGGAGATGGAGAGAACTTACATTACATTACTTACTTCAATTCAATAGTTACATTTTTGTACAAAATCCCTGTATTCAGTATTTTATTGATCACTTGTTTATACTCGTAAGAACACAAAACAATAACCATTAAATTATAATCAGGATGCAGGGGGATGCCCATAGATAGAATAGAAATCATCCCCTTTATAAAACTGCCACTGCTCCCTTTCCATCCCCTTTGAGGTAATGGTGCTCTGTGATATCACCTTCCCCCTTGAAACATTATTACAAATCGACCAATGATTATAAGTATAATTTAATAAGAAGTACCACCCATAATAATATATAATACCATATGCAATAGCCACAGCATGTAGACACTCAAATTTTCTCAGTGAAGACAGACATGCAAGTGTTTTGAGTTAAAATTCTGTGACTCATTTGGATTATTAGTATTAAGACTTGTGTTTGTTTAGATAATCATTTAAAAAAGGGTTTTTAGCAATGATGAAATCCAAATGACAGAGAGCGGCCGTATCTTTGTGTTTCTGCTGTTTAGTGCTCAAAGACGCGTGAGCTCTGTATTGTAAATCCTTTTCATGTACGATGTAACATTTCAAAGTTCAGTTAAACTGAACAGATAAACTAAACACACACAGATAATCTCTGTCATCTAACAAGGGTTTGGATAATTTGTGGCTATAGAGGGGAGATGGGCACAGCTCAAAGGAACTCATCAAAGGTTTCCATAACAACCCCATCTCCATGGAACTAAAAGTAGACAGGATTATTATGGTTTCTAACCCATGCCTGACTTGGCTGTTGACAACCACTTTTCTGACCTAGGCGAGACAGTGGAAATGAAGCTTTTTGGTTTAGTCTGGATGGCTACAGGTATGACCTTTGACCTGAAATATTTATTTAGAAATTTAATTGGGAGTGTAACCCATACTAAAGTGGGCCCCTGTGTCTTCTATTCCATCACTGCGCTATGGGGCCCCTAATCTAAAGCCCCATGGCCGGGGTCTCCTGTCCCTGTGTTTTCTCATCCTGTAAATCCAAAAGGCCAGTAAACATGAAGGAATTTCATGAATTAATTCCATTTGACTGGAGCCAGACAGGCAATCTCTGTGAGACAAAGCCCCCCTTATCACGCCTAGCACTTGCCTATAAAAAAAACAAAGTATTGTAACCAATTATAAATAAAATACCCACAATGGCTCTGTCTATCATTCAAGCTGTAGGCTGCCCATAAAACACCAAATGCAAGTGCAAATTATAACCATTCAAACATTTCACAAAGAACAGAATTCTGTTTTAAAATGCACAGATGGTCCTATATTCAATACTGGAGGATTCCAGCTGATTTTTGCATGTAGGGCTTCCTCCACATATTTGTCCAACACAAATCTTGGTCCAACTCAAAGGGAGTTAAATTTCAGGGGTAACCAATGATATGCCTGGCTTGGGGTTGCACCTCCAAACTTGGCTGGAGCCACTGCTATGACAGCATCCATTTGGCAGGGTATTCTCAGTTCCCTTTTGTGCCAATTGTGAAGAAGGGGGGGGGGGGGGCAATCTCAAAGTTGGGCACGCTCACATATACGCGCATTAACACACATGCATGCACGCTCGTCTTTACCTTCACGTTGATTTGTGAGCCATTTGTGAGAATCGTGTGCTGAAGTTAGCCTATAAATATAAAGCCTAATAAAGTGCATGAATCATATCTGCCTCAGGACTCAGGAGGATTGGCACGGGCAGTTTTAGCCTCTTTTCAGTCATGGACACTCACTCTGCCCAATCCAGTGACATGAAAAATATCGATGTTGGATAAAGCGTAGGCTGCTACATCGAACAAACCGCCACCACCACCTCAGTCCGCACATATGCCTATAATATACAAAGAAAGGGACCACGGGATATCATATTTTCTCTCAAGTCACAAGTTGCAGGATGGGACTAAAATGGGTGTTGAAGGGCATAACTAACCCCTAAGCCCTCCCTAATCATGCCCGCTCAGTCTTCGCCGTGTGCGCGTTGATTTTTGTGAGTTTGTGATTCCCGTACCCCACCCCCAACCCCTAAACATAACCTCACAGGAGTTTGCGTAACTCAGGCTCATGCCCGAACTGTTAAGATAGTGGGCGAGCCCGACCACAGGAGTTCACGTAACTCTCGACCGGATGAAGAAAAAAAAAAGCATAATATTGAAGTGCCACAACCAAAGAAAAGTTATTTGGCCACAACCGTCAATATACGACGCAAAAGGCTACATCAATATACGACGCAAAAGGCTACGTTAATATACAACTCAAAAGGCTACGTTAATATACAACGCAAAAGGCTACGTCAATATACAACGCAAAAGGCTACGTCAATATACAACGCAAAAGGCTACGTCAATATACAACGCAAAAGGCTACCTTTAGCATCAGAGGAGCGACGCTTGGGCAGAAACGTCGCTATGTGACGAGTACGGGTGATACCACGTTGTGTGGAGAAATGTTCAGATGGAGCCGCTATAGCTAACGCTGTTCTTTGTGTCAATTTCCTCCCACTTTATGAGGACTACACATGGCTTCTGTGTTTAATCTGTGTGTTTGATTAATTGTCCTGGTATGTTACATTGTAATAGTTGTTTGTCTGTTACCAAAATCGGCCTGAACAGCAGTGTAACACATGCTACACCATCAGTATTTTTCAATTGCATAATTCTGCAAGCAACGTTGGACACTATTCCAATTTCAACAGACCTTCCACAGACTTTAAAATTCTTGCCATATTTGAAGCTAAGCTAAGCTCACTCGTTGAAAACGGACACGATGTTAGAATAGAATAGAATAGAATAGAATAGAATAGAATAGAATAGAATAACCTTTATTAAAGACATAGACAGTGGGGCAGACCCACAAACAAAAACAAACATGTTAAATAAAGACATTCAATTGAATCAGATGTTTCACATTATAGTGAAGGTATGTATGGAGTGGAATGTATTATGATTATGATTAAAATGACTATTGTTATTAGTATTATGATCTAAATTATATAATATTAAATTCATTAAATATTAATTATGATAGAAAATTGAGCATCAAAAGCAATAACAGTTCCTCATCTGCCTTTTCTGTCTTGAGATGTCCAATGTCATTAAGTAGTCTAACAGCTGTCGGGACAAAGCTGTTTCGGGCTCTTTTTGCTTTAAGGGGCAAGGACCTTAATCTTCGACCTGATGGAAGAATCTCAAAGAGAGAGTTGAGGGGATTTGATGGAAGGGCCATAATCCTCTTTCCTTTTTTAATTGTACGCTCCTCATATAGGCAGCAGTGTAGTATAATGGTTAAGGTACTGGCCTTGTAACCGAAAGGTTGCAGGTTCGATTCCCAGCTAGGACACTGCCGTTGTACCCTTGAGCAAGGTACTTAACCTGAATCGCTTCAGTATATATCCAGCTGTATAAATGGATAATATGTAAAAAATGCTAAAAAAAAGTTGTGTAAGTCGCTCTGGATAAGAGCGTCTGCTAAATGTCTGTAATGTGTAATGTGAATGTTTCAGCGGTTTTTGTTGGATCCCTATGATTTTAGTAGCCTGTACTGTCACCCTCTCCACCTTCAGTTGCCTGATTTCACTTAATGAGCCAAACAAAGCTGTTAGGCTAAAGGTCAGCACTGACTCAAGGAAGCAGGTGTAAAATGCTTGCAGTACTGACTGGCTCACGTCCAAATTACTGAGTTTCCGGAGGAAATACAGCCTTGACTGACACTTTGCATGCATTCGATGACAGTTTTCCTCAAAGGTCAGTTTATTATCAATGATGGTACCCAAATATCTGCACTCCTTCACTCTTTCAACCGTTTAGACTGCGATGCTAATGGGCCTCAGCGGGGACGGCTCACGTCGGAAGTCAATGGAAATTTATTTTGTCTTCTCCACATTCCAGTCCAAGTAATTGACTTCACACCACTGTTGGAACTGGCTGACAGCAGATTGAAGCTCGTCATCAGAGTTGGATGAATCCACAATTACTGTATCATCTGAGTACTTGATGAATGTGATCTCAGGACAGTTGCTTTGGCAGTCATCGGTGTAGAGTGTGAATAACACTGGAGAAACTACTCTCTCTCTCTCTCTCTCTCCTTCCATTGGCCTTCACATTTTAAACACATTAGTGATGTCCTGCCAGCTCAACTGCAGTAGAAATCATAAATTGTTTCATTGGATGAAGTTCATGCAAGGTGATGAGTTCAGCAGTAAAGATTCCCGGTGTGCGTGTGTATGCGTGTGTATGCGTGCCCACAGACGTATACGCAGTATAATTCATGTGTGTGTATCAGTATGGCCATGTGCTAAGCACCGTGCTATTAGCAAGAATTTAATGAATATTTAATTATAGACTAGATGAAGAAGCGAGTGTTATTGCCCTGGGCATTATAAGTGTTATATAAGACATATAAAATGTATGCAAAACCACAAGTATGTGAGGAAAACTCTCAAGAAAACTCTCAAAAGTATGACAATGAAAGGTTATAAGAATGTTACTCCATTATTGATTGAATTGCACACTTGCATTACTGTAACATTATTTTTACCACTATATTTAAACCCACAGTATAATGTTAATTTTGTTGGTATTCTGAGCAATACGTCTCCTTCTCCCTCCTTTTATCCTTTGGCCCTCTGTTCGCTGCTCTTGTTAAAATGTTATGGCTTTTGGTGGCAATAACAATGAAAGCTAGCTTTCATTTTTACAGTTTCACATAATCTATTTTGATCCCTATTGCTGTATAGTTGTTTTTGCTCCAGTCCCACTTGTCACTGCTAAGTTCATGCCTTTCTATACATGCCAACATTTATATTCCGTAGATAGAGGCATATTTTATAAAAAATAAATAAGTAAATCAGTGTTTCATGCTGTATAGTATGTTACATTACATTTGTAATGTAATGTATAGTATGTCTGTTATTAATGAAGTTACTGGAAGTTGCTTGGTGGGCCAGTAGGGGGCAGTCTTCCCTTTGGTCAAATAAGCCCCAGTGCAGTGATGGGGACTCTGTGCTGTAGGAGATGCCGTCTTTCGGATGAGACGTTAAACCGAGGTCCTGCCTCACAGTGGTCATTAAAGATCCCATGACACTTATCGTAAAGAGTAGGGGTTTCCCTGGTGTCCTGGCTAAACTCCCAACCTGGCTTTTTCAATATGGCACCTAATCATCCCCCAGTTTAATTGGCAAAAAAAAAATTATTCTCTCCCTCTAACACTTCAGCTGATGTGTGGTGAGCATTCTGGTGCAAAATGGCTGCTGTTGCATCACCCAGGTGGGTGTTACACACTGGTGGTGGTTGAGGCGTGTTTCCCCCTCATCATTGTAAAGTCCCTTGAGTGTTGAGAAAGGCGCTATATAAATGCCAGGCATTCATTCAAATTGCAATCTTTACTTAACTGATAACTGACATTTTTTAAAGGGGACTCAAATATATAATGCAAATTTCATATACTCAAAATTAGCAAAGGTACAATGCTTGTTTTTTGTTTGGCAAGTTGGTCAAAGCATAACTACTGCTGTTACTGAATTGTTGAAGAAGGGGCAGGTTTAGCAGGTTTCGAAGAATTTGTGCAGATTTAGCTTTTTTTTGTGCAGGTTTTTTCTGATGCTGAACCCCCCCACCTCCATGCCCCCCCCACCATAGACACACACGCGCACACACACACACACACACGCACACACACAGACACGCACGCACACGCACACACACACAATTCACACAGTGGTGTGCACTGTTAACATAGCAGAGGCCTTCTGGTTCTACATTGCCATGGTTACCTGGGGAAACACCGCCAACAACCCAAGGAGAGCCTGTGTGGGTGTGTGTGTGTGTGTGTGTGTGTGTGACCGAACGTGTGTTTGTTCCCGCGCGAGCGCCCCGTGCCGGCACTCAAAGAAGACTGGGCCTCTCTGTGCACAAAGCATTTCACACAGACACGCTGTGCTGTTTTCCACCCTGTTTTCTATGGTGCCTGGAAACCGTGTTCAACAGAGCCCAGGAAGACCCTCTTCCCCCCCAGAGCCTGCGTTACAATAATATTTGAGTGCGTCACTGAGACCCTGAGGAGGGAAGGAATGCGGCCCAAACGACAGGTGCCTCACACCTGTGTAGTGTACGGCGAACCTGTGATTGAAACGAGGATAAATATTCATAGCGCTAACGCTGTTTGCTCAAGGCACGCCGATTCTGAGATATTTTAAGCAGCATGCTGAATGAATCACGTTCTCCAGGACACACAGAGCGGCCTCTGTCCCGCGTGCCACAAACTGTTCACCTGGTGGAACGTGCCATTTTTGGGCTGGTAAAATAATACCGGACTCAGTTACCATAAAACATTGGGCCTTTTTTTTTTCTAGAGGTGGATGTCAGCAAGGAGTGTTTGACTGGTTTCCAACCACATGTACAGTTTCCATCGTTTTGCAGTCACGAGACATTTGTCCCTGAGATTCAGGATCACATGCTGTCCACATTTCTGTCCAACTCCACTGTCCTGCTGGATTTATGACATTTTCTGCGAAGGCAATTGGGTCTCGTTGCTTCTTTTTCTATATTACAATATATAGAATTGCGATATATGAACTAAAATGTATTTTTTCATGCATATTTATGGGTTTTATACGTGAAAAAAAGCAATTTCATGCCAAACTAGGAGAAAGAGAGAGGACAAAGAAGACTGGAATAATGATTCACTACTTTTTTTGTGTAGAATCATACGTGTTGTTGAGAATCATGTTCCTTTAGACAATCACTTTCCAGCTTGAACCAACGCACTGTCATATCAAGACCAGCTGTGGCTGACATATTGCACAATCCCCCCTCACAACACATCCTGCTGCACACGTCAACCGCCAAGACGCTTCCATACAGAGTGAGGCTTACCACAACACACGGACAAGCTGTTCTGAACAGACGATAAACAATCTCGTGGGAAGTGACGGGAAAGGACGGAACGGCATCTGGAACAGGGAACACATGCCAGGAGTCGGAGGTCCTGCCTTTAAGCCCTAATCTGGAGATCTATGACATATTTAAGTCTCGGAAGAGTTTAAACAGGTTTGTAGTAATGGCAACCAATGAACCGTTAAGTGCCTGCAGCGACCGTAGTTAAAACCTCACACGAAATCAAGTCCGCTTGTGTGTGGTTACAATATTCAGAGCATTTCCTGAAACATTATCTGCAGATTCACAGATTTGATGGATTGTATTCTACTTAAATTTCATGCTGTATATTCTACCTCAAAATGCTAATTCTCATGCAGGACAAGAGGGGAAATTGTGATAAAATCCCTTCTTACTTGTAATATTCCATGAAAACATTTGCACTGAACCCCTGTATATTGTCCCAAAGACAACAAACATGCATGTTGTACATACTCAGACACTCACACACACACACACACACACACACACACACACACACACACACACACATGCACACACAGACACACACACAGTACCGAACACATATTGACAAATATAGGCAAGGTCCCTGCACTGATAATGAAAAGACTGCTGAAGGTTTTTAGGGATCTAGTTTCCAATCTGCTGTATGTTATGCATTGTGACGTGTGCCTCCACATCATTTACATGTTAAATTGAGTTTATTTTCTCCCCCTGATCCTGGACTGCAAAGTTTTTCACGTACAGTACATAGCAGGACACGCGGTATACATACAGATCATCAGCCCCAAACATGGCCTGGCCAGTGATATTCTCCTGGACTGTAAATGACCAGGGACATCTGGCTGTGGACGAAACAGGAGTTTAAATAAAAAGTGTGGGGAAGGTGTGAGAGAACGGGGCCGGTGGCGGGCCGGTGGCGGCCCAGGTGAGGGCTCCGCTTCTGGGAAGGGAAGAAAAGAGATCCCATCATTCACAGCGCTTCAGACGCTGTTTGACTAAGGCTGCAGTGATCATGTTATTATAGACTCCCGGCATGGAGAATCCTCCTCAAAGGGATGGTGTGTGTGTGTGGAATGTGTGCCGGACAAACCTGCGTTTGAAGTTTGGCGACGGAGGTTTCAAAATAGCACTTTTACACCATGGCTGGCAGGCAGTCAGAGTGCTCTCTCTCTCTCTCTCTCTCTCTCACTCTCTCACCCTCTCTCTCCCTCTAGAATAGAATGGGAATGGAATTCACATATTGGAAAGGGGGGGGGCTGTTAACAGGTTAGCTCCAAATTCCTCGATACTCTTTAATAGAGTCCTGTTGGACGTAACCCCCCTCCCCCCAATCCTCCACAACACTTATACACGCACGCACGCACGCACGCACGCACGCACACACACACACACACACACACAAGGAGAGAGTGAGAGATGTGGGTGGTTCTGAGACAACTGCTCAGGATCTATATCATGTTTAGATCTCCACAGTCTGGCTCGGGCAAGACCAGGGTTTGCTGGCTTGGAGTTTGGATCTCAGTTTGAGTTATATGGGTATGAGAGTACAGTCAGGCCTCTGCTTCACCCTCCGCACCTGGAACAGGTCACGCTCTCCTCCACGCTCCCGTTCTGATTGTGAAATGACCCCCCGCAGGTGAATTTCCACATCACAAAACATGTACAGACCAGCTGGTGAATCATGGAAGGGTTATCAGCAGGGTATAACCTGGGCAGTGTTGATAAATGTCAGTACTTACTCATTTTAAATGGTTATATATGACCCTCTTTATGAAACACTGTATGTTAGATACTGCTGACATATTGCAAATTATGATGTTTGCAAATTAATAGGAGGCCTGATCCACTGCAAAAATCTAAAAATAAGTCAATGTTAACAAGCATTTTAGTCTTATATTTAGACATGAAATTTTATATCTATTACCTTTTTGCTAAATAAGACAAAACAATTGGCAATGGGATGAGATACTTGCGGTAAGATACCTTTTGCTTGACAAGCTAATATTTTCTACTTGAGAGGGAGAAAAAAAAGATTGTAAGTCTCATTAGAAGACTGAAACACTTGTTAAGACAGACATTTTTTGCAGTGTTCACAGGCTGACGTTTACTGGTCGTACTACAGGGGCGGAAGAAGGTCCGGCACATTCACGGACCAAGGTGTGAACCGGCTTGTCACACAAACACCACCCTGGTTACCAGGCAACTCTAACAGAAAGGCCCAGTTTACAGAGGGGCCCTGCATATTATGGGATATGGTTGAGCGGGAAGGGGGTGGGACAGAGTTCCAGGTAGGGGGTGAAATCTGGCCGTCTGTCTCACACACTACACACACACACACACACACACATTGAAGTGCCACAGTAATGTACGATGCGCCCACAGATATCAGGTATTATCCGCTCCACAGAGAGCCATGAATTGGATTTATACATCCCTGATGTCAGATCTCCAGGGATTACATAGCATGACTCTGCAAACACATCCCAGCCCACCAGCACTAAATAACTCACTTTATAGAGACCCAGGAACAGAAGAGCCCAACTCTGGGTTACGGCAGCACATTATTCATCCCAATGTCTAACACTGCTGGGTTAACCACGTTTTAATCTCTGTATTTATGTACATTTGCATTCCGAAACATTAACAACTGTCGTATCGCATTTTATATAGCCAGTTTTATCTTGGTGTGTCCCTGAGCTGGGTTGTGTTTTGAAATGAATAGTGATAATTTATGTGAAGGTGCATCCCAGCCGTTTGGAGGCCTGGGGAGACAGAGATGCTGCCAGAGATCACGGCTTGGGAATGACGTACAGCCTGTCAGAAAATCATCTCGTTTATGTCTCTTCCCCCCCAACACCACCCACCACAAACACACACACGCATGCACGCACACACACACACACACACGTTTCTCCTGATAAAGATGAGGAATATTTTAATTAAATTATGTAATGCTGTGGCAATGTCATCTTGTTACAATGTTCAGCCAATTGTTATAGGTGTAGTAAGTGTGGCCAAGTGAGACCATGGATTGTCTATGAGATGGATTTCATTTGCTGAAACATTCTGCTGCTCTGGGGGAACTCAAATTTGTGTTATAATGGAGGCTTATACACTTCAGCGCAGCCTGCGTCTGCTAACGCAATACTGTAAAAAAATGGGCCCTGGTAGTAAACAAAAAAATTTGAAGAAATCTAAACTGTTGTAACCTAAAAAGACCCAATGCATGTAAACCAATACTGCTTAACCATAGGACCCCAAACCGTGAAATACAGAGCAATGTACATAAAAATAAGTTCAACTGAGAACTTTAAATTGCTGTGGATGGACTGAAAGAGAAAGACTGCAGGACATTTCAGGCAATAAAGAAAAAAATGTATGCAAATATAAATCCAAATCTCTTTAATAATAGCATCACAAAAAGAACAAATAATAACGCACACACACACACACACACACACACACACACACTATAAAGAGAAACAGCATGCTATCTGGCCCTAAAGCATGAAGAAAATCTGCTCTGTGTTTGAGAACCAACAGCTTTTGGGAGCGGACGGAATGTGTGGCTTTGGCAGCATCCCATGATGCACCTCACCACAGTTAAGCCATACAAATACAAAGATGTTCCATTACTAATTTAATATATTCATTAAATCTCATTTATCATCATCTTTTTAGTTGTTGTAAGTTCAGCATATTCTTTGCGCAAAATAAGTTTTTTACCCTGCACGCCGGTAAAGTCAATATTAACTGAATTTTGAGAGACATCAAACATTGTCAAACCATTGCCATCGCATTATATATATGAACATATATTAATATTATGATGGGAGACATTGTGTATGATCATCTTGAGAGTGTGTATGTGTGTATGAGAGCGAGAGAGAGAGAGAGAGAGAGAGAGAGAGAGAGAGAGAGAGAGAGAGAGAGAGAGAGAGAGAGAGAGAGAGAGAGAGAGAGAGAGAGAGAGAGAGAGAGAGAGGTACGGAACATGAACTGGTCAGCAGTTTAACTCCGGTAGTGTGTGGAATGTGAAGTTTCTCCATTGACCTGGTTGAGGTAACACACCCTTTCAAACATACCACTCATTCCCCCTCGCCGTTTAAACCGCCACCAGATCATAAGAACAGCCCAACTCGCCATGGCAACCAACACACCAGATTTCTAAATACTGGAGCTGCGGTTGTCATTTGCGCGAACCCTCAGGAAGTCTGCTGAGTCTGTGAGATCACAAAGCTGCCAGTCTTAGCTGGAGGTGATTGGGGGTGGGGGGTGGGGGGATAAAAGATGGGTAGAAAAGGTGTGCCTCTCCTCCTTCAGCAGGAGCGAGTGACAGATGAAACAGGGAGGAACATGCTTTTTGGTAGATGAGAAATTCCAGCAGCTGAACAGAGCGGAGATGAGTGTGAGACTCTGATCAAAGAGCCCATAGAAGTGTGTGCAGGTAAATAAGGCCCTGAGAAAAGAGCTTAGAGTAGAGACCCACATCAAAGAGGTTCCCAGGGTCAGTCCACCAACACACACACACACACACACACACACACACATAGGCATGCATGCACACACACCTTGCACACACACACACACACGCACAGTACACACATACGCGCATGCACACACACAAACATACAAATATGCACACACACATACAGTACACACACACACACACACACACACAGCTCGCACACACATACAGTGCACACACACACACAATGAGCTTGATCAAAAGCCACAGTGTTAAACTTGTTTCCCACGATAAGAGCTTATTAAAATATCTGCGTTTGGGTCTACCCAAAATTTCAGAGGACAAAACAAAGCGCAACGTGTGTGGCAGCGTGCTCCTCTGGGAACTGGGAATTAGAGCGAGCGCTCCGGGATCCTTCGGAAAGACGGACGGACGGGACGGACGGACGCAGAAACGTGATTTATCCGCAGAGGAGATTAGAGTGTTCGGGGGCCCTGGGGGTCAATGACAGCGTCTGTCGCTCTCCTGAACGGAGATCAAACGCACGCTGTCACTGAGAGAGCGCCGCTCACCCAGGCTCTCATTCCGCATGCTATCGCCCAGTCATTCAGGAAAGGGCCCTGCGGCCCATTCATTCACTGCGTAACAAACCCCGAGGGAACAATGGCCTGTGTGTTTGAGAAGAGCTGTTTTTCTGCTCCGGCCCAAGGCCAGCGCCACTTCAGCTCTCTGCAGAAGCAAACAGATAAGAACCCAGAGGGCCCTACTCTCCACGCTCCTCTTCTTCCTTTAGGATCTCTCAAAGATTAAAACATTACAAGGGAAAAGGCAGGAAGAAGGAATAAAGGAGGGATAAGAAAGAGAGAGAGAGAGAGAGAGCGAGAGAGAGCGAGAGAGAGAGAGAGAGAAAGAGAGAGCGAGAGAGCGAGAGCGAGAGAGAGAGAGAGAGAGAGAGAGAGCGAGAGAGAGAGAGAGAGGAGTGCATGTCTGCATGGACCCAGCATGCACCAGAATTACTGGAGACAGCAGGGGAGAACAACATCAGCTTCATCGTCATCATCATCATCATCATCATCATCATTTTTGGCCATGTGCGGTTCCTATCTGGTAAATTGAACCACATCTGCTTAATATTGTTAATGTGGTCCAATACCGAGCTTTAAAGGCGCTAAACTAAACATAGAACCATATATTGTCAGTTCATAAAAGCATGAATCTTATCTAGATTAAATCGAATTTCAAATATGAATGAGCTGCCATTAACCATATCACATCTACTGCTGTTCACTGCACAAACCCTTCGCCCTAAAGTAAGCAGTAGCATGAAACACTTACACTGTATACATGCGTATGACCACCATCATCATCCTAACCACCACAACCACCACCATCAACATCATCATCACCATCCACTAGAACTGAATCCACATGAACAAAATTCAATAAGGACCTCATTCTCCAGACCTGAACACTCATGGAATTGTGTCGTCACCCCAAATATGAATAAAAAGTCAAAAAAATGTATACATGCTTGTTGCTGGGGTGGTACCCTATAGGTACATAAAATTGTACCCTTATCCAGCAATATATAATTAATTTGTAACTTTTTTGCTTGAAAAGGTACTTATTAGTACCCATATAGAACATTATTTTTGTACTTTCAGGCTACATTTGGGAAATTTGTACCTTAAAGAAGAAACATGTACCTCCACTGTACCTTTAATTCCTGAGAGTGAGGCCTTCAGACCTTTAGGACACAGCTGGCTGTGCATTGTGGGTAACTTGGCTAATTCTCCCTCCATTCACTTCCTGTACGCATCTGCCAGGGAGGTGCTGATAATAGCCACGCTGGAAGGATGCCATTGTTCTTTTAGCGGAAGGGAGGGGAAAACCCTCTGAAATCCCTCCGTTCATTGTTTTTTTTTTCTTTTTTTTTACTTTTTTGTTGAGATTATAAAGGAAAGAAAGAGTCTATTGTTAGTACACTTATCATAAGCTCTTCCACAAACATTGGATAAAGACAAAATAGTGGATATGGATGCAAAGACAAACAAAATAAATATTAAAATCCTGTGCCAAGTCTTTCTATTTCGCCGTCAGTCACAGTGACATTGCTTCACAAATTAAGACATTTTATACACTGGAAAAAACCAAATCTTAGCATTTCTATCTTATATTTAGACTCTTCAGTTTAATGGGGATTGATCAAGATAGCACCTGTGTGTGTGCGTGCATGTGTGCGCCTGCGTGTGTGTGTGTGTGTGTGTGTGTGTGTGTGTGTGTGTGTGGTGTGTGTGTGTGTGTGTGTGTGTGTGTGTGTGTGTGTGTGTGTGTGTGTGTGTGTGTGTGTGTGTGTGTGTGTGTGTGCGTGCATGTGTGCGCCTGCGTGTGTGTGTGTGTGTGTGTGTGTGTGTGTATGTGTGTGTGAGTATTGCAGCACAAGTTTTTCAATCATAGTGTGGGGAGGGTGTTGACAGGACCTTGGAGGAGTCGGACTTCAGAATTGGATCTGGGCACAGCTGACAGGGAAGTGGCTTCGGGAGCCAGCTTCAAACTGCGTTTAAACAAGGAAGACCAGGGGAGCCAGCTTCAAACTGCGTTAAACAAGGAAGACCAGGGGAGCCAGCTTCAAACTGCGTTAAACAAGGACGACCAGGGGAGCCAGCTTCAAACTGCGTTAAACAAGGAAGACCAGGGGAGCCAGCTTCAAACTGCGTTAAACAAGGAAGACCAGATGAGGTCAACTTTAAGGCTCTCTGTCTCAACTCATAAATCTCGGTTCTGTTTTAATATTTTCACATTTTTCACCTGCTTATCCCCAGAGTCGTGGTCTGGTCTCTCTCTCTGTGTTAGAGAGGCACGTAGATCCAGCAAACTCATCGATTTTTAATTTGGGGTTAGTTTAGGCTTCTAGGCTAGTGTAGCCTTTTACCACTCACACACCCACACACACACACACACACACACACACACTCACACACACACACACACACACACACACACACACACACACACACACACACACACACTCACACACACACACACACACACACACACACACACACACACTCACACACACACACACACACACACACCCATGTGCATGCTGGTTTATCGGAGAGTACAGGGAACACATTAATGGGTGGAGAGGGTGTAAGCTTTGTGGGGGTGGGGTCGGGAGGGGCCGGGAGGGGTGGGGTGGGACGGGGTGCAGATCAATACCCCCGCTGTTCCCTCTGAGCGTCAGAGTATCCCACACAGCGGGAGACACGGGAGGCCTCTTCCCCTGGAAAAAAACTCCTCCTGCAAAAATAAACGGCCATCGGGCACCACAGGGATCACCTGCACAAGGAGCCCAGTCCTCCCCCTTACCCAGCACCCCGATTTAGACTGGCTATAGGACCCGGCAGCCAAACCTGTGTGTGTGCATGTGAGCGTGTGTGCGCGAATGAGTGTGTGAGTGTGTGCGAGTGAGTGAGTGAGTAAGCGTGTGTATGAGTGAGTGTGTGCGTGCGTGCGTGCGTGCGTGCGTGCGTGCGTGCGTGCGTGCGTGTGTGTGTGAGTGAGTGTGTGCGAGTGAGTGAGTGAGTAAGCGTGTGTATGAGTGAGTGTGTGCGTGTGTGTGTGTGTGTGTGTGCTGTGGTGTGTGTGTGTGTGTGTGTGTGTGTGTGTGCGTGTGTGTGTGCGTGTGTGTGTAAACAGGGGCAAAGGGGTACACACAGCTGCAGTGAGGAGTCCAGGTTGTGTAATTGAAGCACACACACATGAATGTTGTCTTACTGCTTGTGGATGAGTATCAATTAATGAATGGCATTAAATTACCTCTCAGGGATAGACATACGGGCGTGGCACTGGCTACGACTTCATGAATGAGTTCCTGTGGACGAGCAGCATGATATTTTACAGGAAACACCCTTTCAATCTGCAATCGGCCTTTCCTAGACAGGAAGTCATCACAGTAACGTGCCAGTATCGCGGGGTCTAAATTCATCCCCAGAGTGCGCCACCCTTTTCCTTCCCCCTGATGGCGTGTCGCACCACGCCGTTCCCATCCGCACCTGCTCCGCTATCATTCTGGGTTCCAGGGGGTGAGCCAAGCCCCTATCTGACCGTTATCCCCACACGTCACGGGGAGAGGGTCAGAGGGGGAGAGGGAGCCGTCCAGACGCCGGTTTAGATCAGATTGCTACTGTCACCTTCCCCTCCTCTTCCTCATCTTCCTCACTTCCTGTGGAAGTGGCCGGGCTTCCTGACCTAGTGAGGGGTCAAAGACGGAGGGAGAAAAAGAGGGGGATGGACGTATTTCTGTTTCTTGTCACAGGACCAATACCACGGTCTACATGCAATGATCATGTATGTGGACCAACATAGCAGTGTCATAACATACATGTGGGAACTAATAATTACATGCATTAGACAGATGATCTCATCCAGAGGGAATTACATATATACTCTCAAAGGATTTTCAGATTACATTTTTCATTTTTGTAAATATACAAGCAACCATTTTACCATCAAATAGTCAGAGCATCTGGTTAATATTTTAGCTAAAATGAAGATCCCACCAGACAGACATTTCATCTCCTGTTCTCTGTCCATGCTACCTTTGTACAGATAAATAATTACAGCTTACAAACAATATCTTACTTGAACACTAAATGAATTGCCATTCATTCATTCACCTATACTGTACATCCTTTCATTCCAGAAGGTTCTGTGAATATCACAGAATCGACAAGCTTGCTTCCTTTAACTGTAAATGTACAGGCTATGTGGCCTTCTTTTTCTTGAGAGGATGAAATGTATCTCACAAGAAGGGAAAATAAAATAAATATTAGCAATTAAAACTAAAATAAAATGTAATTATTTTAAAATTGTGTGAGTGAATTACAGTTTTACTGTAACTGTGAAACGGTTCTCAGAATATAAAACCAAATTTCCGTATGGCACTACTGATTGGCTAGACCAGCGATTTCCCTTAGCGTAGTGCCAGAATGAGAAGTGATGCCAAAATCATGTGGCAAACTTAGTTTCATTATGCATAAAATAGTTCCATTATATGTTTTAAAATTCAAAATCCCACAAACATCATTTCCTGTACTACAGAATTTTTCATTTTCGGGAAATGTCATTTTAAAACCTCTGGGGATTTCCAATTTGCTTTCTCAAAATTGAGTCCCACAGTCCCCCCCCCCCCCCCCCCCCCCCCACGCACACACACACACACACACACACACACGCACACACGCACACTCCTTCCCATTGCTCAGACAGGAAACAACCTCACTGACGTGAGAGAGAGAGACTCATAGATCCGCTGTCCACGTACACTGCTTTCCTCCCTCCTTGCTTGGACAGGAAGTGACCTCACTGAGCTGCACATGCCCTTGACCGACTCACACTGCCTTCCTCCTTACTGCCTGCGCAGGAAGTGACCTCACCGAGGAGAGGCACATATTCTCACGGTCGGGTAGTTCTGCCCAGCTCCACGTTGCCTGCATGAGAGGTGAGCTTCCTGCTGAGAAACACACTTTAAGTAGCAGAATAGCTTTAAGCAGGTAACAGGCCTATACGTGATGAGCGTCATACATTGCCATTACTCTGGAGACGAGTGACCAAGAACTAGAGACACAGATTTCATCTAGCAGGAAACACCAAGCAGGTGCGAGCAGTGATGAAATGAAAATAAATTATGTTATAAATTATAAGCAAATACATACTAAAGCACTGGTACAGTGTGAATGCAACCATAAACACAGTATTTCTCAAAGAGTTCAAAACAAGCTCACGGCTCTGGCCAAAGTCTGTATCGGTGAACTTGACTATGTGCCAGGAGACAATTCCCACCATTGAAGATCCGGCCCCAAATCTGAAACTTGGGAAAAATTAGGTTAATTGAGAGCACCTTCGGCCCCTTAGCAAAAACTCC